>CAJNIZ010000003.1:0-22691 GCA_905231905.1 Symbiodinium pilosum | reverse complement strand
CGGTGGCGGCGGTGGCGGGGGTGGCGGCGGCGGCGGCGGCGGTGGCGGTGGCGGTGTTGGTGGCGGTGGTGGTTGGGAGACACTGGCTCCATGATAATATATCTTGTTGATCATAAATAATCCCGGGCCAAACGTTGTTGAGTACTAGTGTGCTGGAAGCTCCAGAGGCGCTGTGATGGCTGCAGAAACGAATTGGATGTGAATTAAGTGTGCGAACCCCATCAAAACGAACAAGCAAAAAAAGGCAATATCTTGGACCTCGACCTACTAAGAAGGATTTTCCTGAAAAGTGACTTCGTCTAGGTATTTCCTGTAATTAGGGCCTCCTTGAAGCATGTTTTTTCTGCAATTCCGGCCTCCTTGAAACATGTTTTTTTACTGGAGATATGTCATGAATCAGGAGTCTCTGCTCATTTGAACGCTTCTGATTGACTGTGTGTCGCTTGGGGCGCTACGACGCAGTAAACTTTGAATTCCAGAACAGCAAAACCTGATGATCATCAACAAATGCCGAGAAGCCCTCCCCCATATGATGAAATCCTTACTCCCCCAGATGCAAAGTCCCAGAGCTTCTGCAAACCAAGAAAGTGGAAGGAATCAAGGAATGAATTTGCAAGCTTGATCAATGCAGCTGCTTTCCCGAAGCCTCGTTTGCCAGAAAGCCACTCCTAAACCAGTGGAAGCCTGACCTCAAACGAAACCTTAAGCCAGGAGGCGGGTCTCTAGGGTGGTACCAAATGTCCTCAAGTCTAAGCCCATTCCAAATTCCTTCCTGAAAGCTCTACCCTAAACGCAAATCATGGCCTCATCATGCTGGAAGTATCGCTTCACCAGTCGACCAAGCTGCGTTTCCCGGAGCAGGTCCACAGAGATCTCGGGCATGAGATGAAGTGTAGGGCTCAGGGTCGAGGAATTCAAGACGTAGAGCTAAAAGGTCTGCGGCTGAGGGCTTAGCCGCTAAGGCTTTGCGATCGAAAGCTTAAATCAGGTTGGGGGGGTTAGCGTCCAGGCGTCAAGGATTGTGATGGTAGGGATCAACGGCCATTCCTAGGAAAGTTCTGTCGCGGAAGTTACAGTCTTGGAGGCTGTGCATGCTGTACACCCTATTCATCGGCCAAGAGCTTGGCACAGGACTTCAAGGCTTGGGGCTCAAGCAGTTCGCACACATGCAGTTTACCATGTTTCACGAGGGGGGGACAGTTGATGTCAGGGGGCAGGGTTGCGCGTGAATCCGTAACCAGGACGTCTAGCGGCAATGCTAGAAGCAGAGTGCCATCAATCTTGATTTCACGCGCAAGCCCCACTGCCGATGCGAGGACTCCTGGACTCAATCAACCCGGAAAGATTCTGAGACCTGATCCTTAAAAGACATCCTACCCCCAAGCAGCCAAGGATCTTGAAATTGAACCCTTTGAGTAAGGCCCTCTCATATAAAGCACACAGAATCCGAAGGGTTCTACCTCCGATGCCGAACCCCAACCGGTCACCCTGGAGCCAAATCCCTTATGCAACGTGGTGGTTCTTCATTGGGTGGTTTCAAGAGATTCCGGGGATTTGTAGGGACTATAGGGAGATAACAAGCTTCCCTCTGCAGAAGTAATTTTCACAGCGTCACCTCCAGAGAGCTCAGCTCCTCCAGAAGGCACAGAGCCCTGGGCCCATATCTCACCCAGGAGCTCAGCTCCTTGAAGCCGGATAAGAGTGCTGTTGGTTTTGCAGTAAGCTGGTCAACCTCTGCCTTTAATCCGAATCCCGATGATTCCCTAGATTGTAATGCTCTTCAGCTTGTGATCTAGTCAGGATAGCATTGTGTAGCACAGATACGGCCGCTGAATCAGACATATACATTCGCTACGATGAAACATCCCCAAGATTGCCTTTTGCTTATGTGCACGACTGAGACATGATCACCTTTGGGGATGATGATGGCAGAGCAAAGGCATGGCTTGGAAAGGAGGCTTTGCAATTTAGCATGTACTCGGATGATTCCAAGAATCAGCCTGACTACAATGGGCTGTAACGAAGACTGCCAGATTCCCACGCGCCCTCAACCCTCCAACTACAGACACTAGAATCAACAAACCCTACACCCTAAACCCTCCTAGGGCCTAAAACCTTTGGCTCCTCGCGTACCGCCTCCAGCTGCGGAGGCATCTGGGCCGTCATCTGGCGGCAGCCTGAGGCGGAGCATATGTCTTATTCTATGCGGGAGTACCCCGCGGACACTGGGCAAATGTTGAAGATAGACACATCCCTGTTGGGTGGCTAAGGAGTTGGTGTTGGCAAGCTTAGCTTTTTGCTCAGGCACTAATGCGGTACAGCCACACATGAGCTGATCCAGAGAACTCCTTGAAGACACGCATTCCATAGGTAGCACAAAGGCACCACCCTTTCTTCATGCACCCAAGTTGAAAGAGTGCTTTAGTGACAGCGCAGTTACCGCAAGGAAGCTGCATGAGAACCGTCCAGCACCTGCAGATCTGCTAGAGCCCCTGAGATACTTTAGTAACATGGACGCCTGGAATACACGTAGCTCATTTAGCCATTTTTCTGCTGTGGGGCGGCCTGTGGCACTGAAGCCTGGATCATCAGAGTGGGGTGTTGCGCCATATGAGAGTCTGGGCCACATCAAAAGGCATCATACCGGAAACTCGTGAGATTGTTGTAATGTTTGACTCATCTTACGGCAGTCATGTAGCCAAGTTCGGCCTGGGCTGACTGCTGCAAGCACTGCAAGCACTTGCCGCAAGGGACACGCCGGACGAACTAGCTGTGCTCGTTTTGCATTGCGAACCCTATCTGAAATTCGAATGCCAATTTAGGACGCTTGAGCCGCTCTACACACTAAATCGAACATTGCAAGAGGTGATATCTCGCCGTCTGTCCGGCTTAGCTCCAAGGTCTTGTAGGACTCGGCGTTTTGCAACGGAGGAATACATAACATTATCATAAGGACTGTGCAGCAGTCATGCAACTTGGGTAAGCATTGCATAAACTGCGACAGCTATGAATGTTCGATGGTACTTGACAATTCTGAACTCTTCCGAGAACTCGAAGAGAAGTCCAAATTGCTTACGTGTATGCGGCATGCTTCACGGCAACAAAAGGTTGAGGTTTCAGGGATTTAGGCTTAGGCATTACTGTCCCAAACCGCTTATCTAAGACTGGAAATTGGCTCAGCCTGGCTTGATCCAAGCTGTGAGTCGGAAGGCTGGCATGTGCGCAAGTGGACGTGAGACCCTGCACCCTGGCCCAAAGCAACCGAAAGCAATAATGCTCTCTCGTAGGCGCCAAGCCCTACTGCTCAAAGCTAAAGCCACATACTGTCGTGTTTGGATACCAGTTCAAGCTTGGGTAAGCCATTCCCCACTATGGGGAAGGCAGCCCTCAGGGGTTGCTTGTCAAGTAGAGACGAAGACCCCTCAGATGAAAAAATGAGCCCTGAATGAACACCGTCTATGGACCCACTTTTTCATTTTGCAAGCTCGCCTGCGAAACTGGATCTTGCACAAGTTTTTGTGCACGTTTAAACAGTTGGACCCCCCTGGCCGAGTGGAGGATGTGCCGTTGGTGCCAGCAAAAAGTCCTTTGCGAGTAGAGCTAAGCGTAGCTGGATGATTGTTGCTGTCTTGTTCAGCTGAAGGGCTTCCCCAGCATCAGCCGAAGGATGGCTCTGGCCTTAGCCAGGCCTTGTTAGGGGCATGCCCACCTCCAGCAAGGGGGTGCTTTGGCTGGTCTCCCTCTGACGCAACAGCACACCAAAGGTCGGGCCTTTTGCCTCGGACCCGGGCTGCGCTGTAGCTAAAGCAGCTAGGAGGGAGGGGCCCTGCGAAGTCGCATCTTCAGGATCTATGTCCACAGCCTGGCAGCGCACACAGCGGCCGGCTGCTTCAAAGGTCGCGGCGCCGAGCTGCAGGGGCAAACCCACCGGCCAGGACGCCTCCTCGTAGGCGTGCTCCATATCCACCTCCATGTTTGCACGGAAGCGGTCTGCAGGCACTGCCAACCCACAGACACGCCCGAATTCCCTGAGGGAAGCAGTAGACACCAGCAGCAGCGTCTTCGGCGCGTTTGCAAAGTCTGTCTTCTCTGCAGGTGCAGGTGCCTCACCTGTGCCTCCCTCAGAGCTTTCCGCTGACGCGGCGGTTGCAAGCTGCAGGCTTTCGATGCCGAGCACCTGCTGAAACCAGGCTGATGAACTTGCAGCTGGCGTGTTTGAGAAGTTTGCTTGGGACACTTCCGGGTCTGTGTTGGGGCTGGTGCGGATCATGCTTCGGCATGGTTCGACTCCTGCTGAACGCAGGAAATTGGAGTCGTGCTTGCTCAGCGGGAGCTCCAGCATCTGGGCATGATACTTAGTGGACAGAACCAGAATGAACTGGCCCTGCTCCCCGCTCCGCAAGGACAGCTTGACAGTTGTCAAACGCGGCGCCTGCTTTGCGCTGACTGCACGCGCACGGCCAGCGACGCTCCGACTTTCAAGCATTATGCCTGGGTCCCAGTTTTGTGCCCTGGTGGTACGACAAAACCATATGCGAACCCAAGCCACTCATGGTTACCAGTAATCCCAAACGCAGCCAAGATGCACCATCGCCGGTCCAGAAAGAGGTTGCCATTGCCGTCCAGCGGCCAGCGCCGTACGCGCAAGGGGCCACAGCCCTTCACAGGATAAACCTTGAGAGCGGTGACGGTTCCCACTACCACTGGTTGAGGTTGTGGATGGATGGGCTGGGTCAAGCCTTGCATTTCCGAGTCCGGCAGCTTGCAGACAGCTTCTGGGCAGTGAGGTGGTCGGGCATCCACAAACTCGGACAGAAGATCCAAACAGCAGGAGACGTCAGCCAAGGTCGAGTAGAGACCAAAAGACACACGAACAACCCCTGTGGGCCTGCCATCCACAAGCCCCCTGTCATCACCACAAACTTTACCTGAAGCAAAGAAGTGTCGGATGTCAGAGTCCTCCAACTTCAAATATTTCTGACATCCTCCTGCATTGCAGTGGCAGCCGGTGCGGATCACAATCTGCTTTGCAGCTGCCCTCTCCCCGACTATGCCATAAGGGATTGGGGAGCCGTCAGCATAATGGAGGCTCAGCGCCAATGTTGGCCCTTGAGCTTCGTGCCAATTCTCCTCCTTGTGGCGGCCGAACACTGTGCAAACCTGAAGCCCGTTGCTGTGCTTCAGGCACGAAATTCGGAGGAATGCCTCGTGGCAGACTGCCAAGGCATGTCGGCACCGAGCCTGGTCAGGGCCAAGCGCCCTGACTGCGTCGAGCTGTGAGGGGAGCACTGCAATTCCCAGGAAGTTAGGAGTGCCACGCTCCAACCATTCACTCAGCTGGGGTCGTGGGATGGCAAAGCCAGAGCTAGCAGAAATGGAGGAGACGGTGCCACCAGCAAAGTAGAGCGGACCGCCAGCTCCCCGTGGACCTCCAGCAAGGTCTGCCTGCGGCATGATCAGAGGGGCAGCGTCATGCCTGACAAGCAGCGCTCCAAGGCCAGTTGGGTACCCGAAAATCTTGTAGAAGGAGACCACTGTGAAGTCTGCAGGGCAGATGCTGAGGTCCAGTTCCCCTGGGGAACATGCGAGCTTGGCGGCATCCAGCAGCACCTTCCACTTGAGAGCAGAACTCTTAAGCTCCTCAGCAGGGCAGTCTAGATGCACACCCCCCAGACGGAATATTTACCGAGTACTGGTCTCTATCATATGCTGCCCACGCCAAAGCGGAACACCCCTACATGGCGCCCTTGAAAGCATGCTACGTCCCGATACCATCAGCTTTTGCTGCTTCTACAAGCAAGACAAACTATAAAGACGCTGGAGGGAACCCTATAAGCTCTTTGTAATTTCAATGCATCCCTAAAACCGTGCTCCTGTATGCAAGATAGATTGCTGCGGGCCCCACTGAAGTTGGACTCACCTGGAGAAATCATGAAAAAACGCCGACAAAAGGTGACTGCCCCTAACGGACTTCAGGGCTTAGTACTTAGCATGAAGGACGCCGGCTTGCGACTTAGGTCTTCTATTTCGAGATGATTCGCTATGCTGCCAAAATTCAAAATAAAGGTATTCTTTGCTTCCGGAGCTCAGGAGACATGCAGGAATAACGACCCAGTTGCGACCAGGGTCTTTCTTAGGATTGGTGCAAGCAAAGGTTGCATAATTCTCAAGAGCTGCGGACCCCAACCTTGAGAGTCAGTGACGGTTTAGACGTAGATCGGGGGGCCATCGTATTCAGATACTCCACCATCTCTGGGATTGTAAATGCCATTCTAGGGCTGTCCCTAATGGAATGCAGGGGATCTTTTCGACAAACTCCCACCAGGAAAAGCGATGAGGTTGCAGTGGGCTCCGGCAGCTTGCGGCAAAGAGTCTGCAAATCGTGCTGCCTGGGCATGGTCAGAGCCAGACTACTGAGGGCTCCCCAGGAAAGTGGGTAGTTGGAGGTGACATGGATGGGAAGTGTGGGAATTATTTAAAGGTTCTACAGTTATACAATACTTAGAGTCGCCCTAGATTACTAAGATGTCTTCAACACCTGATGACAAAGAATCAATGATTCCACTGACTGTTGCAAGGTCTTACCCGGTGTTTTGAGCCTTGCCCACAGATACTCATCGACATGAGGGCCTCCTGACATACCACCAAAACAGTAGAGCCCTTGTTATGTCACTGATGTTCAACCGGCTGCTGCGAGATCTCCGGCGGTAAGCATGGAAAGGTCTTCCAGCGAAAAGGTGCCGTAGGCGCAGTTCGCTCGCTTAGCATACTGCCTGAGACCAACGACACCTGCCAGAGGCTGTTCGAGGTTTGTGTGGGCCGGGATCATCATACGCTTGGCACATTGCCATAATCTCTCTTACATGGGCACATGCCATGGAACAGGAAAAGCGGGAAACCCGAAACATACTCCCTGCATCCACAAGGTGGGGGTTCCATCTACATGTAAATGCCTACGGGGTTTGCAGGCTGCATGCAGCTACAAGGAGTCCCTGGACTTGCTGCAAAGGAGTCCTCATACTGAGCGTGCACTAGTTTCTGGTGCTTGTTGGCAAGGGACTCCCTTGTTGGCGATACATTGGGATTGCCCTTCATAGCCACAGCCGAGCAGTAAAATTTCTCCATGCATTCTGAATATGTCTTTCACCCTGTGAGACACAAGTAAACCAAGATTGAAGCAATGACCTGATCATCCCCCGCACGGACAAACTGAAGAGGGCTCAACAGGTGGGATGCAGGTAGGTAGAATCAAAGATCCTGAGTAGGTCTCTCAGTCTCTCAGCTTAGGCATTATTTGCGCCCTTTGGGCTGAAGCTAGTGCAGGTCGGCTGCTGGTGTGGCTTTCATCCGCGTAGAGGAACAAGCTGCTCTGAGCCCACGGGAAATGTTCCCCTATCCTGAGTCGAGGGGTGGGGCTTTAGGTGGGATTTTGGATTCTGGCTTCCATAGGCTGCCACGAGGATGACTGCAGCCACGTCAAGCCAAAATGCTGAAGCCACAAGGTAAACCAAACAGGGAGCAAGTCTCAACTGCAGGCCCTGCGTGGCCCCCGACGTAAAGACCACCGAATGGGTTGCCCGGCTGACCTTGAACATTTGCCTGAGGCACACATGCACTGCGACTTTCGGGGAATGCGTATCGGCTGAACAGGAAATATGCAAAGGACGTAAGTAAACAATTTGTCAGGGCAAAGAAAACTTTCACATCTTCTGCTTAGCTTGAAGACGGTTCAGAGCTAAACCAGTAAATCATCCCCAAATTCTTTGAACCCCAGGGTAGTACTTCGTGGGGGGGAGGCCTTTGGTTCCATTGGCGCATTCGTGAAACACAGGCCAAGCTTGAGTCCCTCGAAGTAGGCAATACCCGGCTTGTGGACGCACACGCCAAAACACGAACAGATGCACACGCTGCTTTTGTGGCTGAAGGGGTGTCCGCCTTACAAAACGGCTCCTTCTTTGGAACTTACATGTCCAATTCAGGGTGTACGTATCCCAGCTTGAAGGGCAATAATGCTGTGTAGCTAAAGAAGAAACGGTTGTTGAACCCCACATAAACTATAAGTGCCCTGCTGCAGTCGCTAAAACAAAGTTTTGCAGTACATCGCGTACTTGTACAAATTGCAATAAGCTTCTCATCATTCAGGCTTCTAGATTTCTGCATCCCAAGGGCAAGACCATGTCGCGGCTGCGCTCTACACACTGCGCCGTATCGGGGCTGCTGTGGGGGTTGCCCAGGCAATTGTTCAGCAGGAGTTCCTCTGGGTTGACAGAGTTGGGGTTGAAATTGGGTAGAATGCTATGGAAGGGAAGATATTTGAAGTATTGCACACGATATCCAGACATGTGTTTTGCTCTTCTTCAGGTTGGCATGCCAGGGTATACTGGTTCAGGGCCACATGGCGGTTTAGACTTCAAGTTTTCGTATAGGATTCTGAGCATCAGGGCTAGGTCATGCTATCGGACCTACACCCTGCAACTATCCGCTCGAACTAAGGTGGTCAACAAGGGGTGCCTGTTCATGCAGGCATACGCAAGCAATCAATCCATGCTGCAGCCTTCAATTGGAAATTCTGGATTGGGCTTCCTGCCGGCTTTTGATGGCTAGGCCGCAGGTCAAGCATGCTACAAGGAAGGACCTAGGCGGAGATTTCGCTTCAAGGCTTCATCCAACTCCAGCGCCACAAGCTCCCAGACCGAAGGGTCAGACAGTTTGGGGCTTAGGGCGCAGAGACGCGAACGATGGAGCAGGTCGGATGATGAAGCTCTTGCGTTCTGCTGTCAAACTTGGACTTGGATGCCTTACAAGACATCGTATGGAACCCCATTTTGCAATTCCCAAAGCTTCTGTCCACAGCCTTCCTTTCATCTGTACACAACCGCCTTTTAGGCCCGGAACTGGGCCTTGAAGTCCCAATCCCAATCCCCGAGCCCTGGACTATGAACCCGAAGCCCGAAAGATCCAAACTCGAAACTACGCCCATCCCCAGAGCTGTTAAGCTGCACCAGGTCTCCTGAGCGGACAACAGCTGCGCACGGCTGTACAGAGCAGCGCCAGCATAGTCCAGGTATGTGGCCTGGGCTCGAGGGTTCAGGGTTTACAGTTCAGTTCGAGGGTTAGGTCGACGAATTAAGGCTGGGAGTTCAGGGTCTGACGGTGTAACGCCCTGCTTGGGGCAATTCTGTGGGCAAGCTTTGGGCTGCATTGGTCGTAGAATAGTAAAGCTGATGTATGGCTCAGGGCGGGGAGTAGGGCTTGAGGTATAGAACTGGTGGTTGTCTCTCTTAAGTAGGCTTTTTGCTTTCAATAAATGGGAACGTCGCCACGGTATGTCAGGCTTGTATCGGGTATGTAGGCAACAGCACGCCAGGCATAGCCCAGGTATGTCAATAGCCTAGGTGCAGGCACTGGCCCACGAATCTCAAAACCCTTTCTGAAACCCAACCCTAACCTGAAATTGACAAACTCCAAACCATAGACTCTGAATCCACAACCTTAATCCCTCAACCCCAGGCCCGCCAAACGTAACTCAAAATCTGGCCTGCCCCAAGTGGGCGAGCTCTCGCTCCTTGTACTCCTCAACTGCTGGCAAATACCTGCAGTGAGGGGACTGCTTGGAGGCGCAGGGCGAATTAGATAAGTGGGGATCTAAGTCGGGGACCTACACTTATACCCTAAATCCCGCGTACTTGAGACCCTACTTGCAACCGGCTATGAACCTACAAGCATCGGGTTGAGGTTTCGAGGCAAAATACAGGTTGATGGACCTGGGTCGCGCTGGTTTTCCATGAACCTCGATGATAAAGTTAAGCTCTACTCTAGCTTCTTGGCCTTCTCCGTAAGTCCTCTAGACTTTAAGGCATATGACCTACAGCATGCGCTGCAGAATGGCTCATGTGCGACTGAGGGGCCAGGATAGATGGCTCGTATCCCGGTCGCTTCTGAAGATTCTCCACAGATGCGAACCTCAGGCAGCAAGGTCTGAGTCATTGCTCCTCGCTCAGGTGTTGGGAATGGGCTTCTAACAGGAATCCCTGTTAGGATCTTGTGTTAAACTGACCAACACCACATCTCAAGAACTTCGGGCAAGAGATTTCTATAAGGAATGCAAAATTTATGATTTGTTGCGAGGGCATCGCACCTTGGCATCCGTGGAAAGACGGGCCAAAACTGGCCAAGTGGCACGGTTTCGGCCGTGACGCGTTTGTCAAACTTTCTTGCTTATTTGACCAAAACCACCGTTTGTTTTAGAAAGGTTTAGCTTCGGACGCCTTCCGAAGATGTCACCATCTCCGAAACTTGTCGGCCTTTTGCGAAATGGGATTATCTTGCTTTGGGCGTCTTATGGCGATTTTAGCAGGACTTCAGACTGGCAGGTTCTCAGCAGAAAACGAAATGTGGGAAGGATGTTTTTTGGTAGCGCCCTGTCCGAACTGGATTGCTGGGGTTCTTGGGGATAGGATTGCTTTTGTGTTGGCCTGTTTTGTGGCGGGTTGAACAGAAAGGGGTCCTCAGCGGTCTGAGTAACACTCAGGTCTCCGTACGCTCTTGGAACAGGAGCATCACCATGGGTTGGGCATGGATGCTCGGGTCGCCATAGGCTTTCGGAATGTTTTAATGGCTCGGGTATGGATGCTCAAGGAGCACGGATGTTTGCATGGTTTGGGCATGCATCTCATGGCTACATTCGCACCACTGAGCAAACACAAGCTTTTGTTCTAGAACGCTGTGAGATCTTGATTCCAAACCTTGCAACCCAAAACTTACATCCAATATCTGACCTCTCTATCCAAAACCTTATAGCTTCAGGGCTGGCGCAGCTCGAAATTTTACGGCGAAGCTTTGGCATGGTCCAAACTAAAGGGCCCCGACAAAGAAGCACCCGCTGTCAAAGCCTCCGACCCAAACAGTGCAGGAAGCAACGCCTTCCCAAAAGCGACATCAACTTTTGTCAGAAGTTTATGACGCCTTGCAGGTAGAACGTGGCCTTGACCTCGAAAGCGATCGCATGCCTACCGTTTGCCCCCTAAACCTTATATTGCACGGTCCTGAAAATATATCTCGGATCCTATATGAAGCTTTGCCAGAAGCATTGTCTTTTTCTTTCTTTCTTTACCGCAATGCCCCCCTCCCATGAGCGGGACCGGCGCACTGCCCCGAGCAGGCGGGGTCCAGAATTGAAACGCAAGATGCTCCCAAGCGCTGAAGACTCGCTGAAGACAGACATGGTCGTTCCCCAAGCCCCATCTTCTTTCTACCCCTTCTCCCAGAACTGCCCTTCCATCACTGCGATTTGCAAGATTTGGAGAAATCCCTGGCAACTATTGGGCTCGGACCCTAGACTCATTGAAAAACTCGCTGCAGCTACCTGTGCCACTTTTTGGGTCCCCCACATACAAAAAAAGTAGAACACTCAGCCACAGGGCGTCATCACTTACATTCCCTTCTGAAACCTGCTCTAGGGTCTGCTCCAAGGCCAACACGTGATATCACTGACCTGGGTATAGCCCCTGTCATTCCATCAGTCTCCAGGTATCAGTTTGCTGTCCAGCTTTCATTCGTTTGTTCCCCTTCAGTGCCAGCTCTTCCTCAGGATTCTCCCAGCACAGTACACTCCCTGACAAGCCTGCATTCAACTTCCTTCTTGGGATTAGCAGGTCGGCTTCCCCAAGTCAGTTGTCCGCAGTTGGCAATTCATCGCCTGCTTGCCCGCTGTAAAAGAGGTCCTCACCTGTACCGCACTGAATTGATTGTAATTATCTGACTGGTATCGGTATCATGCACCATTTTTTTTGTAACGGGTATGTCTCGGGCTCCTAACTTCGTTGAAAATGCATGCATTGAGCATTCTCGCTCTCTCTCTCTCTCTCTCTCTCTCCTTGCTTGTCTGTCTGTCTCTACGGTAGTGATGGTGGCGAGGCGCCTTCCCATATCTTTGCTCTCAAGCCTTGGTCTCCAAAACACCTGAACGTAGACCTTCCTCCTGATCCTTGTTAAGAGAGCATGACTCCCAATCTAGCCTTATGGAATCCTCTGCAAACTCTCCATACCACCACAACCGCCGCCACCACCACCACCACCTCCTCCTATTCCTCCTCCTCAACATGCGTGGAATGTGCAAGGTGCAGAGGTACGAAGTATACCCTGCATCACCATCGAATCAACAGCAGGAGGCGTTTATTTAACAAACATTGATACTATCTTGGCAGTCCAGAGGGAATCTACGCATCGCTCAATCCTATAGCCCTAGTTTTCCTAAGACTGAAAAACCTGTAGTCATCTTATGTATTCTACTGCATGCTGCAGTACCGCTATTGAAGGATCAAACATGGCGACTTCTTAGTTGCAAGTAGGCCCCACCCAAGTGAGTTTGGCTCCCGCCTGTAATGAGAAGACGGGCCAAACGGTAGATTCTTGCTCCTTTCTGTAGAACCCTTGTTTAAATAACCAATCAAGCGGCTCCAAGACCACGGTGAGCTAGCATAAGTCAGGGGGAAGGACGGCAAAGTGCTGGGCTTCTCCATACCCATGCCAGCAGACGGTGATACGAGAGGTAGGGGGGATGATCAGCTAACCCTTCCAGAGGTTATGTGCTTGGGGAAGATGTAGACGGGGCAATTTAGATTGCGTGTTTGGAGCAGGCCCTGGGTTTGGTTTGTGTTGCTTATTCTATTACATTGCGCCAACATTGCCATAAACTGTAGTCCTACCCAGGCCGTCATGTTTCTTGTGCTTTTAGCGCCGCAGTGCTCGAGCCGATTGATGTCCGAGGCAGATCCACATGGCTGCCATGAATCCATGACAGAAGAACCTTCACGGAGTGTCTCAATATGCGTCGGCTCTTGTTTTGAATCGGCTAAAACATGAGCTCACATGTACTACTATCTATGCACACCATTGTACTTATCATATATAAATATGCATACACTCATGCGCTAGAGACCACATCTTGGCGGGGATATCAACACTACAAACGGACAAGCCATGAGCAGGCCTTCAGAATTTGCTTTACAAGCTCTCCACCTCATGACTGTCAAAAAGGTACCTGGCCGCACCCGGAGCTAGCTGAAGCCGCTTGCTTTCATCCACAGGTGCTGCGACACTGACCTTTTTGCTGCAAGCAGATGCTGCTGAATGTCCTACAGGCAGAGCCTTAATTCGTGAAACTTCAGGGCAGCTCACTACCTGCATTGCAGGAGTTGGATCGTTACAGTTGATGCCTGCTCAGATGACTTTGATATCCCCAGAGTGCTCCCATAAAAAGCACTCCTTGATTCCTAGCTGCCATGACGGGCATGCGCCTTGGGAGCAGTTGTCCTAGCCAGGGTCTACATGAGAGAAATACAGTCCGCGCAGAATTTCTACACAGGTGCCGGCCATGAGGCAGTTTCTTGCAGGGTTGTCCCGTATTTTGCGCATGTAAAATATCCGCTCCCGAGCGCCTCATGCTCAATTCCAAGTTTGCAAGGCACGAACTTGCACCAGAACCGGAACTAGACCTAGGATAGCACGATAGGGGGCAAGGTTTGTATGAAGTTCCACTTGAAGGACCTAGGAATTAGTTTTGCGGACCCAATTTTACAACGAGGTGTGCATTGTTACGGAACACTCCACTGTTACAGACAATCGGTTCCTGTTACCACCAACCCTGGTGCATTGCCCCCACACCATCACTAAGCTTTCTGAGGACTGCTGGTAGGAGCATCTGCCACCGTACAGCACAGGACAACCTTGATGTCCATCTATGCACTGCTTCAGACAAGAGGCCGCCTATGGGAACCAAAACATCATGGGACTCCAGAAAAACCAGGATATTTCCAGCTGCGAGCCCTTCCATGCCCCGGCCTGCACAACCCGCCAGATCCTCAGGCGCAGTAAGTCCATTCCTGCCAGAGCTTTCATATGCGGCATATCCTTGCACGCAGATCTTACACCCGCATAGCTCAGCTTTCGAAGGGTTGCGAATTTGTCGTACGCGAAGCCTGATGTTATCTCTACTGTACATGTGGAGGATATAGTTGTTCCTTCTCGTAACTTCAATGCTTACATATGTTTACTTACCTCATACAGGTGCTTTCAGCCAGGCACACAATGCCAAACACATCAAGCTGCTCATGTAACAAACGTGAAGCCATGACAGCCAAAGCCGTATGCATCCCTTCCCCTGAACGGATTCCAAATCTGTCGTGGATGCATATACATTTACCAAAGCTTCGCATGGGGAATGTTAGTCATTAGGGTTCAATTTGGGGGAGAAGTTTTATATCTGGAACCAGGCTCCTGGCTGAACTTATATAAGTATCCGCATGGACCCTTATTCAGCGGAGGCTCAGGGGAGCCTCAAAAAGTGCATGGAAATGCCAAATCCGAGGCCGTCAATAATTCTGCATGTCCGCACTGTCCTTGGTATTGATACTTATCAACGCGGCAAAGGTCAATGATATAATTCCCAGTACCATCACTCTTGCATAAGGTTCCCAAGTAATCACCCGGGCAGTCCCCGTTGAGGAAGACCCGCGACAACATCTTCGCACGACCATCGCCCTGCATAACCTTCAGATTGAAGGCTGTTTGAAGTCCATGGTTCAGCTGTTTACGATTGAGGCTTTCAAGCGCGCCGTAATCCTTAATAGATCACGACCATTGAGGAGTTTAAGCTTAATGTTAATGCTGAAAGCCCAATTTAAAGCCATTCTGGAATTCAGCTGTTCGGGTTCAAGCGCGCGAGGCAAGTATTCTCCCCCTTGCAAGTTGGCTCGAGATGTACAAGTCGAATCCAAGGTCTAAAGTACTCGTAAACTGAAGCCCCAACAACAGTTACCCAACGTCTTGCTAGCTGCTAGCTGAAGCTTTTGGGTTCCTCCTTCGCTTGGGAGAACAGTCAACACTCAGGGAGCAATCTAGCCAAGTTCCGTTTGCCTGCTGCTATGTTAGTTTTGTGCCCTACCTTGCCCGTCTGACCCACCATCCTTTGTTGGGATTTCAGACCCTCGCCACCGTTGACTCCACATTCCCAAGCGCATCGCGGGAAGTTGCGCCAAAATTGAGAGAATGTACGACACCCTTTCCATCTTGATGGGCATAATGTCGCATAAAGGTCCGCCTGTATATGTCGTAAATGATCGCGCCATATCCTAACTACCAACCCGTAAAATTGGAAAGCACAACCTGAAAAATCCGTATACAAAAAACACAAATACAAACTTTCACAAGCAACTAGAGACATCTGTGGCGTGTCGTTTTGATATGACAGGAATTCTAGTAGCGGTCATGGCGATGATCATAGCCGGTACAGGAATTGTTCGAGCAGCATGGGAGATTTCGGGGAAACCTCAAAATGCTTATATGCTCAGGGATGGGGATGAGGGCTTGGGGTTTAGGGTTTGAGCCCCAAACCTGCCTGATGCTTCAGTTGCCGCTGTGGCTTCGAGTAGCGATGCGTGTTCGGATTCTGGAACAGGTTACCCTGGGCACAGCAGAGAGAGTACTGTTGATGGGTTCCCTAACTATCTTTCGCCCCCAAGATCCTCCACTGATTCAGGTCATCCAACGCAAAAAAAAACTTTACTTAAGAGGGATCGTCAACGAACTTTCGATAGGAGGCGGCGGCGGCTGCAGTTGTTGACAACGACTCTACTTCATGGCCATGAGTCTGGCACGCACCAGAACTCAGAGTTAACCGCTTCCCTTGGGGTTCCCACTCCTGGCTCGGGTGTGTTTCATAGCGAACAGCGAATATCAAGGGAAGGAGCCAGCCATCATTTACCTCATCATCCTGACAGGTACAGCAGGCACACCACTACACGGATGGCCTCATACATCTTCACGTCTAGAGCGAAACATGGACACCGACAGAGCAATGTATTGCAAAACAAAAGACTGAAGGCGCCGTTTTGTGGTTGACATGCAGCACCCTGCCAAAATAGAGCAACCTGAAACGATTCTTCAGGATTCGTGGCCTCTAGAAGATTCTACACACTTCTAGTGTTCGGGAAATGATAGGTGATCGCTTATCTCTGTAAAGCGCCATGTAAGAAGAGTGGCCTGGACCGCTTTAGCTAAGCAAACTACGTCCGAAACTCCTAGCCCAAGTTGGGGAGATAGCTTTGGAGGCGCTTGTAGAAGCGCAGACTCCAACACTGGTGGCGGTGGGTTGTTCCTTCATAACCAGCAGAATGTCATACCACTACTCCTTGCTTGTACCAGTCCAGTGTATGTTGAAATTCAACTTATCAATCGCGCTCATGATTGAGCATTGAGATCCACCACCAAGGCTCCCTGAGTGGTAGGGCCTCGGGTGTTGAAACTTAAGTGACTCGATGCATGATTCTTTTCGATGCGTGCAAGCCTGAGCAACGACGATAGATTTGGGCTGGTTTGATTGTAGGTATGCCATCGCTGAAGTATGTCAGAGTTCCCAACGAGCCAATGCTGCCAAGTCTGCAGGCTGTCATCCTACGTGAGCTCTGCGCGCGAGCATCTGCGTGCGAACATGACCCCAACAACCAGGGCCATGCTGATAAACCCTAGAAGCCTAGACCGGACAAAAACAAAACATAGCGCCTTGCGGTTCGAGAGCGCGGCAAAAAGCAGTCAACAATATTCACGTCGCTTGGTTGGGACCCTGCCCAGGCATTTTCAGATGCGGTGGCCCAATCAGGACTCAACTTTCGTGTGGATTCGGAATGTCGCAGCCCTCCTAGCTACTTCTGCAGACTTCTGAAAGGAGTGAAGTCCAAGCCGCGGGTCGGTCGGCAGCTCCAGTACGTGCCAATGCCACCTGAGTCATGATGGGATCGGGTTGTGGTTAAAGTTAAGGCTTAATCTGGTCGGCGGTCTCTTCTGCGGTCCCTTCGTGAGGCCGAAACACATATCCATACATACCTGCTACCTAACAGTGACAACATCTGAAGACTAAAGAGACCACTGACCTGTAAAAGCCAAGGCTTTCGCATCGCAATGCAGATTTGAAGCTGAGAGCTCTCCAAATTCTCGGGCTCCTTCTTTGAGGCCCTTACAAACAGGACTCTACTATCCCATGCCATTTGCGTGTAAGTTTCAGATGGTACAGCACTCCAAGTCCCGCCAGAGCTTGTAAGCACCATCTGTCTAAGTCGCAGTGTTAAGTTAATACCCGTACCAGTACCAGTATTAGTACTCGTACCAGCTCTGATGCTTGAACTAGCAAGAATGCTTGTAAAACAGCAGCAAGCGTTGCATTTGTAGTACAGCAGCAGCGGTAGAGGTCCCAAAGCCCTGAAAACCATCTGAAGATCAAAACCTGAAAATTGACTGCCTCGGCCGCAGCTTTAAGCCGTGACTCGGCAGCGGCTGCCTGCCAGGAGGGGTAACGTAGGCACCACTTTACGCAGCATTGCTGGGGTTTGTGTGTGACCCTAGCATTGGGGCTGAGATCTTAAGATAGATTTCTATCCTAGGGTGGGGGCTGAGATCTTGAGATAGATTTTATCCTACACCTACATAGGCAAGGACCCCTGTAACAGATATTGGCTGAAGCTCTGGGATCGTGTGAGCCCTGTTTCTGGTTCAGGCAGTGCATCTTTAACACTGCACCCAATATGATTTCAGCATTTCGAGATCTTCGGCAATGTTGAGGGTACCCAAACCATGAGAAGACAAGCTGAAACCCTAAAGCCCTCAGGCCAGCGATAATCATTGTTCGAAGAAAGAGCCTGGTTGAGAACTCCGACTAAGTACTGTTTGAGGATCTGGGGGTTACGGAGCTTAGTGAGCTAACGGCCTTCCTTTAGGAAGCTAGAGATTGCATGCTTGTTGTTTTTGCATGCCTGGGATTGGGACTTACTGGCGCCAGTGCACTAGAAACCAAATCCTGGAATCCTCATATCATCCCACACCTATAAAGAAATCTCTTTGGCCCAAGAACTTGGTATTGCAGAGGGTACATCGACAACTAACTGTCCAAATCCTGGAATCTGAGTTATCCCTGAGGCTGGACATTTCAATGGGGTAACCGCACAAAACAGAGTGTCACGTCATGGTTCTGTCTAGTTGGAAGGAAACCAAAGTGCAAACAGCTTATGCAGCACTCACGTGGCAACCGCAAAAACACAGCTCCGTCCGCTACAGGCTCCAAAAAGACATCTAAAGCGAACACAACACATACGACTTGGGATCACAGCTGTAGCAAACCTGCTGGTTCTGATAGGCCCTCTTTGAGAGGAGCCGGCACTGCTCCTCCTTCTTCAGCTCCTGTCAGCGGCCATTGCGGTTTACTGCTTGGGGCTTAGGTTTTAATTCAAGTTCAGAAATTGATAACAGGCCAAATTTTGGTGCAATGGTTTTAGAATAAGCCTACAGCGACCCCAGAAAAGTGGGAGTCTGCTAAGGCGACCCTGACCTCGAGCACTTTGTGACCAGCACAATTTCTGGCAGTTCTGGACCTGTCAAGAAGGAGATACATAGAATAATTGCATGTCCATTTGCAACCACAGACTCCCAAACAAAGCCCTTTCATGCGAAGCGGTCCAACTCTTAGCATAGGGGTTTTAGCGATGAATTTGTTTGTTTGGGCATTTGTCAACTTGACATGGGAAGGAGCAGAACTGAGCTTTGGGTCCTGCTCCCAACAAACTTGAACCCTCTTGCATCATCACCGCCTGAACTCTTGAAAAGCAGTGCCACCTGCAAAACTTGAATCCAAACTGTGCGTGAACTTGGCAAAATTCGGGCCCTGTCCAAACTCATCAAAGCCTTGCTTTCCTTTTCATCTCAAGACCTTGCGAAGACCTTGTCCTAGTCCTAGAGCTGCTCTTCAATCTTAAGTGTGCGCACAAGAAGATCTGGGGAATCACGAGCTCCTCGGTCCGTGCCGGAAGTACCCTTAAGAATTCTGAACCACATGCTCCAACTCGAACCCCAACAGAGCAACAAAGTCCTTATGCCTCAAACCTCAGACTCACAAACCCCTGGAGCAGCAAGGCCTTGACTCGAACTAGCTCCGTGTGCGCCTGTTGGACTCAATGTTTTCCGTTGCAAAGCTTCAAGAGAAAGCTGATGCCTGGCTTTACTGTTGCTTTGAATAGTCTCGCCTTTGCAGCCCATGTATTGTTTTGACTGATCCTTTCTCTCTGCAACAAGAAGAGCCGTGCGCTAAAGCTAAAGATGATGAAGGTATACACACACTCCGGGAGGTTGTTGCTTATCTTCACTTCAAAGGCTAGATAAGTGGCAGATTGTTTGAATCGCTTCGTTAGCACTTGACCAACTGGCGACTTGCTGGCGGGCTAACTCATCGAGAAAGGGATGACTCACGGACAGCTGGAGTCGGGCAGAATTGCTACGAACCCAACCCACCGTCGTGCGGACAAACTGAAATCATCTTGCCTGGTTACAATGACGTAAATCCGATTGGGATGTTTCGAAGCACATTCTCTATTCTTTGCCCGGACTATATAGTTACGGGGAAATGTTTTTTGACTCTATTGTCTGACTCCTTTGTATTGTCTGATTTTTAGCCCCTGCTGCGGCATCTGCTGAATCAGATACGCCCAAGAATAACATGCCATGGGCACTATTGCAAAAAGGAAGCACACACACCCTTATTATCATTATCAAGGGCAGACGGCTTGTTGCGCAGGCAGGCAAACAACCCGGCATGAGAAAGAGTGAGATTCAAGCTGGACTGGGGATCTCCCACCACCTCCCGTCAGGCCGTATCAAGCTCAGTGCAAGCTTCTGGGATGCTAACTGCCCTTCAACAAGCCTCGTCAAACGGAAAGATTCCTTGATGCCTCTTCCTGCCTAAACAGAAGTGAAACGGTACCCCTCAAGCGCTGGTTCCCCTAAAAGCCTGAAGCATAGTGGGGACGTCCTGAGACATCTACCTGTCTTGAATATTGCAGGGAAGTACGGGAAATAGATATTGTTATCCCTCTGCTCATCCCTCTCATGGCGGACTCCTGAGTAGCAGGCGACCCATATAGTCTTGCAGCAGCCCCTAATCGCTTCACACTGTCGTTGGACAGGCGCTGTGCAGCGGCCTCATTAATGGGCGCAAAGTGAAACGCTCCCAGCGGTCTCTTGGCCTGACGGATCTGCTTCATGGCGTGAAAGGTTGAAGGACTTTGGGCTTTGGGCTTGCAGCTCAACCTTAGGGATAAAAGGCTTTGCAATTCAAGTGCTCAACGTTTCATAACAGGAAAGTTCGGGCGGAAAAGCAGAAGTGGCAGCATTGGAAGCGGAAGCAGAAGGCAGTTCTTTCGGGAGTAGCTGAACGGTAGTCACAACAGTCTCTTCGACCACCAACTTCAACTTCCATCCTGACACCTATGCAATCCATCAACTTGCATGCAAAACACGCGCCGTCTGGAACGGACAAATGTGGCACCTTTGCACGTTGGTGGTCATAAACTTGATTACGAATGCGGCTTCAGGGCACAGAGAACCCCAAAACACGGCGCGAATCTGCGGGTGGTCTCCGGTATGCTTCTAAGCAAGAAGGCAGAATCACGACATCCCGTGAAGCACAAGAACAAATCCAACTTGAGCAAGGCCTTGAATTGTAATCCTAAAGCTGAAGCTCAACGCCCAAAGTAGGCTCAATCAAGCACTAAGCACTAAAGCGTGTGACATCTTCTCGTGAGCGTTTGATGATGCCCTTCGGCAGGCGGAATGAGTCTGCTATACCCCTCCAAACGAGCCGCAGCCAAGGTCATGACAGTACAATCTCCTAGAATGTGAACATTTGGCCGCTGTCCAGGCCCATGGCCCTTCCATGCAATTATGATTTCATGCGAGATGCAAGACATCAAGCTTCAAGACATCTGCTAGTCTGGTCCTCTAATGTACAAAGACCGATCCAAACATCTCATCTCCCCGGGGCAGCGGCCTCCATGATAAGTCTGGTCTCAGCTGCACGTTCCAACCGCCGAAAGAACAGAAAAAACCCTTACTCTTCCATTTGCTTCTGGGCTTGGGCCTGGTGCTTTGCCTGCAGCTTCTGGCTTGAGAATTGAACGGAGTGACGGATTGGTGCCTACACTTCTTGCCTTACACCCCTAATCCTCAAACCTTCCAACTTGCAATCCTGAAATCTCATGAAGAATGCTTGGCTCAGCAATTCATCAGTTCTGCATGTCAAAGCCTAGACCGTCAACCACTTAAATCCTGAATCCCGGAGCCCAAACCATCTGCACCCTAACTCGCCGACGCAAGCCGACAACAAGTGGATGCTGGAGCCGGACTGCAGGCAGAGGCCAGAATACACTCCAGCAGCAAGTACCCTCTGCCCCCTAAGCTCAAATATTCCCGCTGTCTCGTTTCCAGGTGCTTTGCACAGCGGGGTGTCATTGCTCATGTGATCGAGACTCCGATTCCTCAACTACATGTAAAACAGAAAATGACGAACAGAACAAACGTCTTCACTGCTGAGTGCTTCATGAGCCCTATCTACTGAAAAAACAGGGATAATCACTTATTCTTGCTTGACAGGATCAAGCTCAGATGCCAGGATCTGTCGTTTTCAACTTTCCCTCTGAGCGCCAGCCATTGCTGATTCTACTATCTACAGTTTCCCCAAGCCCTAAGCCCAAAGCCTTACTCACGTTGCATATGCTGCAAGGACGAAGACCCACGCGGCTGCCTAGGCGTGACAACTGATACCAATAGAGGCCAAGAGGGTCCCCATACATGTTCCCCAACTAGCAGGGTCCAATGTGAGATCCCTATGACTTGAACAACCGTTTGCAAGCTGCGTTGTGCGATGCCGAGATTCCCTAAACTCTAAACTTGTTTCAGCCGTGCTTCCATCCAACAGGTGTGCCTGCAGCTATCCGGAAAGATACCAACATGTTGTCAGGGCGTCCAGGGCGCTCCCAACTTGAGGACTAAAACCTGATACCTACACCACAGTTATACTCCAAAGGTGGTAGAAGCTACCTAATTTTGACAAACACGCAGTTTTTGACAATCGAGCAGATTGTAACCACTGAAAACGCTTGCGGCTACTCAGCAATAAATCTCATCAATGAAAGCCACGGGCTAAGCATCCCGCATTGCTGGCGGCACAAGGGTGCATTCAGGCGTTAATGTTTAATGTGTAAGGAAGCACCAGGGGCCTTTCTAAAAAAAATGACATGATGCTGCTGTGGGGCCTTATGGCTTCAAGGCTGTTACAGTGCTTCGGGTTTTAGGGGAAGAGCCGGGTGTAGTGCAGATTCAAACCCACAACTCTTAGTTAAGCTCCACATCGTTGCAAACACTGAGGGGCACCACGACTTGGAGAATCCCTCCACAAGGGAGCCCCTCTACTGCGCCTGTTGCCTGGCTATTTGTGATAATGCTACTAGGAACCGCAGCCATACTTAAGCTGATCATCATGTCAATGATGACTGCTACTTTTAAATACTAAAAAATCATGGAGCTTTCCAAAAGCGCCAGGTCCTGGTGCGTCAAAGCTTCACTGGTTCACAGGTGGGATTCTCAGGCTATCAGGGTGAGTTTGTCCAGGTTTTGGAATTTGATTGTGGGGACCAATGAGGAGGCCACGCTAGAAATGGACCATAATTTTGAAAGCGTGGGCTGTCAGTAGCTAGGGCGGCTGAGGGGAAACTCGAAATTTCCATGAGTGTGCGACAGAAATTCATCGCGATTAATGTCATCAAGAACCAAAGTCAAAGTCGTAACCGTAGTCATAGTCGTCGTCGTCGTCGTCG
>CAJNIZ010000002.1:404908-427813 GCA_905231905.1 Symbiodinium pilosum | reverse complement strand
AACAAGGACAAGTGCAAACCTACAGCTAGCCTCCCACCTGCCAAACGACACGTGGATGCCTTGGAGTCGTGGCACATCAAGCGCAGTCTCCGGCAGAAGAATAATTAAGTGATGAGCGGTCTAGTTCAGTCTTTCACTTGTGGTTGTGAGCTCGCGTTCAAGCCACAAGCGTAGCGAATGGAGCTGGCATAATGGCAGTTCACGTGATGACGCGTGAAAGCGGGGGAACAAGTTTGATCCGCCAGGGCATTGCTACGAACTGCTACAAGCACTTGCTGTTTTGTTCCGCAGCCTGAGGCCGTAATAAATCCGCGCGAACCTCAGGGGCGTCACCTCAGAGTCTTCGCGGACTCTGGGGATCGCTCACCAGTAATTGGCTTCAAAGTGCCGGACTTGCAGAGATTCCCTTAAAGTCTCAGGTGGGAAACTCATCTTGCCCTAAACCTTGTGAGAACAAGGACAGCCTCCCACTGTAGACCTTGTGCCCAAGCCGGACTTGTTGCAGTGTTTGACCGGCTGCTGCATAGAACATGCATTCCACTTTTCTCAGAGAAAGGTCCCTTAGTGCAGCGGTGGCGCGAGTGCTTTTCAGGCCCGTCAGCTGATGATACTGAACGAGTTCAAACAAGCCGCAGTGTGGCTGGGCTGCAGCCCCACGCGCGCGGGCCCAGCAACTGTGGTCGGCATTGCAGGAATTTGCCTAGCAACGCTGTGCATCTCACGTCTTGAGTTACCGACGGAGGCACGTGGTTGCTCGGGGGTCTTGCTCGGGTTTCATCTTTCCCTCGCTGTGCGGACGATATAGTTGAATTTCCTCCTGGCCAGGGCTCTGCTGACCACAAGGAGGTGGCAATTGAAGACCAGGCGCTACCCTGGAGCCAGCGAAAGTTCTAATTGCGTGCTATCCTTGCCAGGGCTCCACTGACTGCCAAATCCTTAACTTAGCGGGCTGTCCTGTTGTGGCAAGGCAGTGGAACTACCTGACAATTTTCCCACAGCGAGTCGCACTATATGGGACCGGGGAGCCTAAAAGACATTCAGCAACTGCGGCAAGCTCCAAAATATTCCGAAGCTCTCGCGCGGCACCTTCTTGAGAGGATGGACTGTGGCAAATGCTTGACTTCTGGCCCAAGTCTGCATCTGAGGCGTATACTCTTTGATTTCTATCGGCATTAGTTGGGGTTCGTGTTTACTTAGGTCTGGCTGCGATGACACTGGTTGCGACAACGTCCAGTCTTCATCGCAGGAACGGCCGTTCAGTAAGATCACATCTTAGGGTAAGGGCTTTGGGTCTAGGATGCAGGGAATGCAATGAGCATAGGCAAAACGCGAATTGCTAATAGGGACGAGGGTGGGCTCGGATGCTTAATGTGTCATGCTGAAGCCTGAACCATCGCAGCCCAGGTGCTGCGGAGTGCTCAAAGCGCGTGCTGAGAAAAAAATGCAAAACTTCATTCAGCAAAATGATTCCAGGTTATTTTCAACTATTGAGTTGTGTGAACATCAACAGCTTGTCAGGTGGAAAACTCCATGCTTGTCGCTCTCTATGCTCTAAGGAACTTCAGATGTGAGCAGGACCTGTGCCCTAAGGTTCAGAACGTCAGCACCCCATGGCACCACCATGGGCTGCTGAAACAGCTTAACCCGTGAACTCATGTACTGTAGGCTTGAAGCTGAACAGCGAACAGTCGAAAGGGGCCGCATTTTTGCTGACGGACACCTGGGCGATGTGCAAGGAGAACGTGGAGGCCATAGTGGAGAAGTAATTACTAACAGTTTTAGAGATTCCTTCGGGCTCAGCTTTCCATTTCGAACAACATGGATCTACAAACCCGCATGTTGTTGTGCTTGACATGCAAGGTTGTCAATTTGCCACACCTTTTGCTCATGCTGCCAACATGCAATGCCACCGATTAGCAGAGTTATAAGCTTCGCAACAATTTGGGTTTGACAATCATGCCTGACAAGCATTGCATGTGTCAGCCGCGCGGATGTGTGGATGGGCCTGCAAGGGATTTGGGATGATGAGCGGGTTTTCCTTCTGCAGGCCCTTTCCGCGGAGAACGTGAATTTAAAGGCTGGTCGCTAGCCGTTGACAGCCGGAAGCGTTGCACAGTTGTCCTTTTTCGACTGAGGGTCATTTGTCCTGCAGTGCCAGGCGCAGCTGAAGCAAGCGCGCCTTCCCCCTAGTGCAACATGTGCTGCATTATGCGCCATGTGAGCGTCTTTGTGTCAAGGTGCATGTTGCAATGCGTTTGAGCGCGGCTCTCAGCGAGAAGTCTGGGGGGCTGCCGTTTCAGCAACAGGAGATCAAATTGCATCGTGCTGGCGCTTCAGGCTCCAGATGAAGGCGCCTAAAGCGCTCGAGGCCTGTCGAGACACTGGTCCTTTGTTGGTTGACTGGCATGAACATGTGAGACTTTTCCGCGTTTCGTGTTTCAGGCTCCGACAGAAATCTGTACATGGGCCAGGGGCTTATTCTGAAGCCTGCTTACGTGATGCTTGGAATCCACGATCGTATGTTCCAACTTGCTACATTTTGAGAAGGCCGAGCTGCCGCATACCCCGGCATTGAAACTGCCTGGCGCTTACTGGTGCTGCTGATTGAATCTTGACCTTGCTGCTGCGCTTGCGCGCTTCATTCGTTTGGTTGGCATGAAAATCTGTTGCTTATGGCCGGTTGACGGGGTGGTGAGAAGTGAATAATGGGTAGGTGTAGGAGAGGTCTGATTTCCATGCTGAAGTCGTACCCTCACTGAATGCGGGACATCATCCGGTCTCATGAGGCCTCAGAGATCCTACCACACATCCAAACACCCAAGCGTTCATCCAAGCCCTCCGCTCATCCCTTTTAACAGTCCTCACGCACAAATGTGATTGTCTTGAGCCATTAGGCCCACGTGTCATCCTTGCTCAGGCTGCCAAGTTTCATCATTAACGATATCCACGTTGTGATCAAGATGCGCCAGTTGGCCCAGATTGAATGGTTGCCAGAATTTCAAGCAGAACAGCAGAACACATAAAACACGCCGATCTCGATCCCAGTGGCCCCGATGAATTGACTTTTGAACAGACTTCTCACATGTTCCTGCCCAGCACCACGGGACCAGACCTGTTGCCTAGCGGGCCGAGAGTTGCCTCTTGCTGTCGCACGGGGGCACATTGGCGACGTGAGGAATCCAGAGACGATCAAAGACAATCCTTCTTGGGTGACTTGCTTCAGTGATGGGACGCGCCTGTGGCACAACAGTTTGGAAAGCGTCCATTCTGGGAACTAGCTCGAGCAGAGGTGATAGACCGCGGGCTGGGACCACGCTCTTTGACACGCGCTGTGTTTGAGCATCTTGGGAAGTCTTAATTCACATCTTTGTCAGTCGCTGTAAGCCTGAAGCATCATTTGTCTCACAAAAATTTGCAATATTTTCGTCCAAGCCTCCACAGATGTCTTTTCCTGTCCGATTAAAGCTCATTGCACTGTTGCCGTTACCATCCTGCAGCGGACGCATGATCCCACTTCAGAGTTCAATTCAGACATCAGAGAATCAAGCCAGCTGATGGACTCAGGCTCATGGACCTTGGAATGATTTCGCCTGTTGAGTACGGCCGGCAGATCAGCAAGGTCATATTAGGATGCTTGCAATGTTTCACTACGCAAAGTGGGCTTGCCAGGCCCACGCGAACCACTTGTTGCAGCTTGCACATTTTGTCCTTCAGCGTGCAACTTAGTGCCAAGTTTCCCAACATGCGACATGTGGCACCTGGACAGCCGAGAAGTCAACCATTTTCTGAGGTCTGAGCCAATGACAAAGGCAGGGTCCGGCTTGCGTGGCTGAAGGTGCTATGGGAGTTTGGCTAGGAAGCGGCAAGGAGTTACATCAAGCGTGAGTCGCGGCCTCGTGCAGCAAGCGTTTTTGGAAAAGGAAAAGGGAGGGAAAGGATGAACAGAATTCGTTTTAAGAAAGGTTGGAGAAGCGCCACTGGGGCTAGGCGGCCCAGGAGCGATGCCTGTTCGCTCTCCCTGCAATGCTTGCAATGCCGCATAACTCCGTTTTGCCATTGCTTGAACCGTTCCACCACTGCTTTCAGGATACCGTGCACGAGCTGTCTTCGAAGGCCCCCTGCAAAAAAAGCGTTGTTTCAAGTGACAAATCTTGCAGTGAGAGACGGCTGCTAATTGTTTCATTCGATCTTGAAGTATTCGAGCCCTAGAGTCGCATAAAATGTTATAGAGCGGATGCTCAGCGCAGCATATGCTGCAACCCGGAATTTGCCTCCAGAGCATAGGAGGGCTGTTCAGAAATCGCATTGTGAGGAGGCTTTTCAGGCTTAGAAGAAGGTTCTTCGCCTCTGCCTGGCTGTGGACGACCCGGCTAAACAGCTAAACGCGCGCTCTGCTGACATCACGAAAGCTAGCTTACAAGAGTTTCTGTTTACAAATATGATCTCGTAGTATTTTACTGCACAAATTATGTTTAAAATTGCTCTGGATGGGCGATTGAAGATTGCGATAAACCTTATCTAGGAATCTGAAAGCTTTATAGTCCAGAGTTCTTCGATGAATGTGAAAATCTTTTTGAACACACGGCCTAATCATATACAGCCTTGTTCTGCAAGCTTCAGTTTACAGTCTGAAGCCCCTATAGAGCATTCCCGAATTATAAGGAAAAGGTGCTGGTGCTATATTTAGATACCGTTTTTCTGCCCTATGGGAAAACAATAGACCTATGGATCTGGAGATCGGTGTCATTTTGCAAAACCACTTGCCCCTTTGTTCTACCTTCGTCTCATTTCAAATGTTCCTACAACGTCCCTGGCTCGTGGTGACTTTCTGCATCGCCAGTTGTTGCCGGTAGTCTTACTACATCACTTCGTGTTCCATTCGCAGACGTAGTGCCTATTAAATCCAAAACGATCCCCTTGGGTACAGAGTCGCGCACCTTCATTCGACCCCGGAAGAGGGCGCCAGCTTTCCAACATCCTAGAGCAAAGCTACAAGACCGGATGCCAGGCAGCTCTGCCGACAATGCATTCTCTTGGCCAGTGTATCTGGGCCATGAATGAAACAGTGACATTGGTGCCATTAGGTGACATTAGTAGATTTCGAAGGGTTGTTGCCTCTTACTCCCCCCGTACGGCGACTTGAGTGCCACTGTTGAGTCTGCCATGCTCTGCGCGTCATGCTCCGATCCCATCAACTGGTAAGCCCAAAGGGTCTGCGGCACCGGTGGCCTGAAGACGGCTGGCCATTTGTGTTGATGTTTTGCATCTTGTTCCTCTTGATGGCAGTGCACTTTCAGTTTGGTACAGAGCTGAGGTTGAGATTGTTGAGCCCGTCGAGGAAGGCCTAGACAAGGCAATTTGGACTCCTTCTACATTTCTGTTCTGAGCGTTTGCAAGACGGGGCTTTAACACACTTCCCCGTGGGCCTTAGAGGACTTCAGAGGAAGGCCCTTGTGCGTTGGAAGGGAAGAGGATCCTAAGTTTCAGGCAAAGCCACATGGCAAAGTCCTGCAAGTTGGGTCTTTACTATTTTGTGAGCAGATCAAGTCTGCCTGCGTTGTGAAAGAATCGTCTCCTCGCTCCAGACGGTTATTATTTCCTTGCACTGTACTCCACCGACGAACTCTTCAACACTTCATTTCGATATGGAAAGGCCCCTCTCAAACCAAGGGCTGGCTTGCCTGGTAATTCGTCTACAACTCAACTATAGACCCAACACCCCAAGCTATGTTGCACATGGTACAGATGTCCGCAACGTATCCGTGATGGCAGGTCTCTTAGCGTGTGCAGAAACCGTTTGAGGGTCTGCATCGCCGACAGAGACTGAGTTCAAGGTTTTTGACCTGGGCCAGGTCTGGCCTGAATTGTGTCACCCTGCAGATAAAATTCTGCCAAATTGCGATGAGATTGCTGCCAAAGATGCCAGCACGCTTTGAAACAGATTTTTGTGCATTCGCTATCTGGGGAAGGAGATGCGCGAATGGCTTCTGCGCAGGATGCTCCCCAGGCTTCTGTACCATGCTCACCGGACCGTCGGCTTCAACAGCGCATGCATGTGCTGAACGCAACTACCAGCATCCAAAGTCATATTGCAAACACAGCCTATCGCGTGTGTCCATAGTTGAACAGGAAATACTGTATATAGAAATCAAGCAGCGCATTCGAATGTCGGATTTGGCAATGGTGTGCTATGCCATGGTTCACCAAAGCACAAGGCAGTGTCTTTCGAGCTGTGACCAATGCATAGGTTTTGGATGTGACGTTTCCTTGAGCAGTATGCTTGGTTCAGTGTTGGTGCAAAATGTGAGCTTTGTTTGGGAGACTTGGGTGTTTCAAGCAGCGCTTGATTTGGCAAACGACAAAGACCGACTTTGCAGGTGCCGAATGGCAACATCTACCTTTTGGATACAGTTTGCACGTTGTGGCACTTTGGGTATGGTAGATGTGTGTATGTCGTGTGGGTTCGCTAAAATCTTTAGCTCTTCGTGGCGGGTGGATGTTTATTCTCGTCTTGTCCCACCGTTACAGTGGGGTTGCTCGATTTCAAGGAGTCTATGTTCTCCTCGCCCTCTGTGCAGTGCCTAACTGCAGACTATGCCTGCAGTGTCCAACCGCTCAGTATCCTTGCAGTGTCCAAGCGCAGAGCTTTGCTGCAGGCCCCAACACCATAGTATCCGTAGGGGCACTGACTACAACCTTTGTAAGGGGCCATTTACAGCCCTTATAATCTCTTAAAAAGACCTTACGTGGGCCTTATAGCCCTTTCAAACGACCTTGTATCGTACTTGTACACGCTTGAAAGGGACATTATGTAGGCCTGATAACCCTTCCAAAGGATCCTATAAAGCTCTTGTCCCGTTAACGGGGACCTTATGGAACCTGTAAAGGACTTTATATAGCCCATATAAGGAAGCCTTGTAAGAGATTCTGTGTAGCCCTTTTAATCTCTTTAAGCGCAGGCTTTATAACCTTTGCAAGACACCGATGTAGGTTTTGTACAAAAGCTTGATACTTTTGTCCCGGGAGATTGGCTGAGTAAGATTGAACCAGAAATGGCCAACAACCCCAAGTGCTGATCACACTTCAGGGTGGGGATGCTCGAAGAAATTCATTTTTTCGGTCTTGATGCGCAGGATTGAAGAAATCCTGCTGCCGAGCAGCCTCTGCCGCGGCATGCCGCTTTGCTCCCACTGGGGTCGAGGCGCCGCATTTTGGAGTGGCTGTTGGGCCCCTTGCGCGGCACGAATTTCCACATTTTAGGTATCCCAAACTTGTCTACTTTGGTTGACCGACGACGGGGATGGATTTGTTGCTGATTCAAGAAGAGCCCGGCATCCCAAATGTTTGAAACTGACACTGACTAGTTCAGCAAAATTGCTTGTGCATGTGCAGGCAAGTCTGCTTGGAAGTACTCGGCTGATCGCATCGATGGCTGCACTGGAATTTGCCCATTTAAATCCTTTTGTGCTTAACGACCTGTCCTGAAAGTCTTGATGTGCTTCCTACCAGGTGGCGCACCAGCGCGGCCAGCGATGGGTGTTGGCTTTGGCTTTGTTCCAAGCCTTGCGAAGGGGGAGGAGGCCTGTGGAAAATGTGCGAATCGTCGATGTTTCTTCACAGTTGAGCACAAAAATGAGCCACCTCGGTCGAACATGGTCGAACCACAAGCTTGCAGCAACCCCCGCGAGGCTCCTTGCACTCGACACAGTTTGCTTCAACGCCGCGTTGGGCGCTTGTCGGCAAGTCTCCTGGCAACAAAACGCGCCGCACAAAAAGTGCACAGCGTGGGAACGGCGGTCATGAGTCTGTTAGCTACATGGGATGTGAATATCTTGAAATTCAAAAGCCGCCAGCCTCATCTGAGGGCGCTCAATGGCAAGCCGGGCTGCATCTCCTTCTGGAGCGGGAAAGATGTAATCGTCCGGTCTGGCAGACGATTTCGTTACGAGTGAGTCAATCTGTGAATGTGTGTGCAATCCTCAATGGTGCCTGCACCCTCGCTTGCATCGGCAGGTTGCAAATCATGACATGTTGTCAATCATCAGTTCGGCAGAGTGCTGCGTGGAGCTAGATGCTTGAAGATGTTACTGTGGGATGAGATTGGTAAAGTGGCTTCCTAGAGTTCAGGAGATGCGCTTAGCAATGATCATGCCCAACAACGTCAGTCGCAACACGCCGCTTGGCTTGAATATATGCATGGGATCTTTCCAGAACAGCGGAAGGTTTGCCGCGTTTCAGGCGCATCAGGTGCCAACGGATGCACGATCAGACTGTGTGTGATGCACATGTGCAATAGGTCGGGCACGTGTGTGTCTTGTCTCACACTTGTGTGAACATGAACATTTCTCTCATTTCATTCCAGCGCATATAGTATTTGTAATGGATGGTTAAGGTGCTTGGCAGCCTGCGCTCAGCAGCTTGGCCAATGCGTCCCTCATTTGGTGTTCTTTGTGAAGTCTGGAAAGTTCTTTTCCAGGTGTATCTGCATAGTACATACTTGTTCTGTTTCATATTCATGTCGTTTCTGCCTCTACGCACAGAGGTTGACAGAGCCATAGCCACCATCAGTCCGTTGAATTTATGTTTCACCCGTAGACCACAGTCTGTAGGGCCGCTGCGTGGCATGCAGCGTTGGCGCTGCTGGGCTCGGGCGTCAACCAGGCAGACTTGGAGGGGTTTTGCAGTCTGCCTCGATTTTCTTGGTCCACAGATGAACTCACTTGCTACAAGCCCGTCGTTTCGGAACTCCGCCCTACAAGATCTGAGTGCTCAGTCTTTAGGACTTTGTTGTACGTCGCCCTTGCACTCAGAGAGGTTCTGACAAACACCACGTGAAAGCTAGTTAAGAGCTAGAGGGATGTAAAGATTTACAGCAGCCTGTGAGCATGGTATTTGAGAGAAGTCCGCTTGTTCTTTTTGGTGGTCACTCAGGCAGATGCATTTTGTAGCATAAAACCTGCTCTTAACCTGCTCTTGAAGACCCTGGCAGTCTTGCAGCTGCACCAAGAGTCCTATCAAAGACAGACCATTGTATGCCTTTGCTTGTCCTTCATTTCTATGTTATGTCCTCGTTGTTCCTGAAGGCTTCAGCAAGTTATCCAGAGTTCTTGCACGAGACACAGGTGGGCGGTGGCGCTGCCCTCAATGCTTTGGGACGAGCGGCGCAGTGGCAGCGTGCGCTGGCCTCCTGACTCTTTCAAACTTTAGTCCAACTGTCAAGCTTGTGGAACTTGACGAGTTTGATGCGCGAAGTATTTGGCTTGGGAAATTCAGGTCGACTTAAGCATGATCTCATGCGGTTCCGGCATGCAGGCCGTTTCTGAAGCTGGCTCTTATCCATATTTCTTCTCTCAGGTCCTTTGGCAGCAGTTGCCAAGACTTCGAGCCGTGCCAGATCAGGCAACTCTTGTCCTAGAAACTCTTCTCCTAGACAGCTGGGTATGCTGGGTATCGGATGCCAGACCGTTGGGCACGAAGCCTGAAAGCTACCTGCTGTTGCGAACATCTTGGACCAGCTCACAGTTTCTCATGCCGAAGCCTTGGGCAAAGGGTACAGCCTGGGACCTTGAGTGAACCTTTGCCTAAGCCCTAAGCTAGCAGCAGACTGTTTTTACATCCTTAGGTCAAAACGCATCCCAATCTTTGTGTTCTGCGTGAAGGTTGCCTTCAACACGCTTCTGACGGGCTGCGTGTCTGCCGCAGAGTGGCGCCAGGGTCTGGCTCTTCTTCGAGGCGTCTGAGAACCTAAATGCTTCTTTCCATGAGTCAGGACGATCGAGGGTCCTTATGTCGGCATTGACTATGAGTTGAACTGATTATTCGTTTCTGTCGGCGTCCCAGGGTCGCCGAGCTTGGACAGCTACGGCCAAGCAGCGGCCGCAGGTTGTTTTGCAGCCGCAGCGCTGTGGCGAGAGGCCGTGGCTCTTGTGGGCAGCCAGGCAGAAGGGCAGTTTTTATGGAGCTTCGCATGCACAAACCCATTGACATCCATCGACCACCGAGGCATGCGCAGACCCATCCAGGTCCTGAACGCAGCGCTGACAGCTTGTGCTCGCGCTTCCAAGTGGCAGCTTTGCCTGCACCTCCTTCCCAAACCTCACGGTCTAAGCGCCGATGCGGCCACGTTTGGCATTGCCATCAGTGCCATCCAGCGCGGTCGAGTCTTTTGGGGGTGGGCGCTTGTGTTGCTGACTGAGTCTGAGCGTGCTTCTGTCAACCAGACGTCCGTATACAATGCTGCCATCTCCACAGTTGGTGCTACGGGAAAATGGAGGCTGTCTGTGCAGCTACTGCAGGGCATCAGGAATTGCCTCCAGGACTTCCAGCAGCATTCAACAGATGGATTTCAGTTCTGGTTGCACTTGTGAGCTGCAACAGGAGCCGGACGTCACAAGCTTCAACGCGGCCCTTGCTGCCGCTCGCTGTGAAGTTTGAAAAGTGTGAACGCAGACATGCTCAGACTGCTCCGACCGCTCAGGCCTGTGAGCGGGCTTGGCAGTGGGAGCAGTGCTTGCGGATCTTTTTGGACTCGCCCTTCAGTGATGCGGCCAGCCTCTTGGAGCCGTTGTTTAGGGAAGCGTAGAGACGCTGGGACGTTTGGGGGGTTTCAGACTTTTTGTCGGGCAAAGGTTGTAGCATCCTGGCGAGCGCTCTGGAGCAAGCAGGAAGGTGGCAGGAGGCGCTGTCGCTTCTGTCGCTGCTCCTGCCGGACCTGCCGCTGCCAGCATGGACCCAAATGGCATCTTTGAGCCAGTGGCAGCGCAGCTGGCAGCGAAGCCTGGATTTGCTGAGCTTTCTTCCCTCCCTCGACCTGGCTGCGCTGGACGTTCTGCTAGGAGCCTGTTCTAGCGTTTCCTGGCAGCAAGCCCTGCAGTTGCTGGCGACTGGTGCAGATGCTGGATGCCTCCTGCACGTTATCAGCGCATGCGAAGAAAATCATCTTCTCGTGCAGTCAGATGCATTGTGGCTTCGGCTTGAAGAAGAGGTAGGCCGCTCGCTCGGCAGCACAAGCCGGACCGTAAACGAGCGTGGTGTGCGTAGAGGCTCGATGCACGGCCTAGTGGTTGAGACTTCTTGGTTGTGTAGCCGCGGATCCTCCCTGCAGAGTCTCTTGGAGCGGAAGATGCTGCGCTTGGACATGCTGGACACCTGCCAGCACATTTGGTCCGTTCTCAAGGGCAAAAGAAGCAGTATGGAAGCCCACAGGTTTAGGGATCGGATGTTGCAATATTCATATGTTTTAGCTGATGACTACAGGAAAGCGGGCATGATTCTTGGTTGCGCTCTTTGTCAAATCTGAGGCATCCGGCAACGTCCCTGATTTGAGTGGCCTTGGCAGTGGGTTGTTGCGTACTCTGGCCGAGGGCCTCAGGCTTGGAGTCGGAGCAGTCAAAAAAGCGACCGTGTGGCAGAGGTTTCGGCAGTTTTCAGGGTCTTATCCCATGCTACAGCCTGTCCAGCATTGCCGAGTTTCCTTACAGATGGAGTTCCTTGTGTTGTGAGCCAAGTGGGGTGAAGGATTTCAGGATACAGCCTTTTCTGGGTTTGAAAGCTGAGGGTCGCAGGGTCTAACATTGGCTCAGACAGGACCACAGCTCCTTTGAGAAGTTTGATGTGGACGTGTCATGCATCTGTGGACTGAGCTTCAGCCCTTGTGAGCATAAGCCTCACAAGGCTAGGAATTGCCTCGGTTGAGGCGATCAGTTGCACAAGACGAGCCCTCTCAAGTCCCAGTTTCCACTACAACATCCTGAGCAACCCCCAACCCCGCAGCCTAGGCAGGTAGGTGTTCCACTGTACTACTACTACTACTAGCCGAGCTGATGCGTGGGTCCGCAAATGGTTCTTGTGAACCAACGTAACCTACAACTACCTCCACCCTACGTCACCACTCTGAAGCTTCCAATTTTTGGGAATACAAGGCCCCTTACGCCACCTGTCCGGTGCTGATGGGCCGCCTCTTTCTGCTTTTGGCTATCCTGACAGCCAGCTCAGCGCAAAATGACTGCGACAGCCTGCGTAGCCAGAGCACATACCAGGCAGCCGGAAGAGCCAGTGGAGTTCTGAAGTCTTCTCTAAGGTACCCAGCCATCTTCACAAAATCGTCTAAACAACATCCACGTGTTGCAAAGCGCACCCGCTGGGCAGGGCTTTCACCTATTTTCTGACTGGTGATGAACATTTGTGCAGGCGTGCAGCCCTGTGGACACTGTGATTGGCCCGGGTGCGCCAACCTGCTTAGCAACGAGCTACACCAGCAGCTCCACGTGGCCTCAGCCCCCTGGTCCTATAGCTGCTCCTAGCTCATGTGAGCCTTAAAGGGGGCTATATCAGGAATTTTATAAGGGACTTCTACAGGGGTTATGCAGGGGGATACTAAGACTTTAGACTATGGCTCATGTTCGATGCCAAGAGATCAGAGTGTTGGCATTTGCGGGGACAAGGATGCAATAGCATCTTGATATATTCAGGCCTTGCAAGCCGGATCAGATCTAATGTGTTCAAGTCTTTTCTCAGAGCCAGCTCAACTTGTGCCAGTCCACGCCGGGTTCGTCATGCCTCAACCAAGGTACTGTCGCCTGCCCTATGAGTTGCGGGTGGGCCTCACGCTTTCCCTGACAGGCTCACTTTCCCATGGCCGGCTCAAGAACACAAAACGGCTTGCTGACTGAAAGGGTCTTGTGCATTTCATGGGGATGTGTGGGGATGTGTGGGATTTTTGCAGTAACAAGGCCGCAGCTAGAGGAACGAGGTTTCAAGAAGACCACCTAGAGTGCACTGGAGCCTTCTCAATTAGGTGGGCGGAGCTCCCATCTGCCTGATCTGAGGATCCTTGAGATACTGGTCGAAGCGAGCAGCCAAGTCTCTGTAGTCGCTGGGCTTCTTTTCACCAAGGGTGTGCTTTGTTTTTTTTTGTGTGTAATAAAAGCAAAATTTGTGGCTGATCGGCTGAGTCTGAGGCGTGGCAAGAGCTGCAACTCACCAGTGGCGAGCGCTTGCTGAGCTACAGCTCTTGCTTGCGCTTCTGCGTAATGGATGACCAGAGCTCCGAGCAGACCATGGTGGACCTCTACCGGTCCTCAGCCCAATACTAATGGAAATACAGTTGCAATAATCATAGTAGTTTTAATAACATGCAGAATATTAATAACAGTAGGAGCACTAATGCTAGATACTTAATACTTGTAGTGTAATGATACTAGGCCCAAAACGAGTCCCACGCAGCTTTCTTGGCGGCCAAGGTCTTTTGTGGGTGCCAACCAAAGTGGGCCCACTGTTGATGTATTGCTGGGCCCGGGCAGCTTCCAGTTTCGTCGTGCTGCCGCGCCTCGGCCAGAAGTTTCTCCCAGCCCCTGGAACCCCGAACCCGACATACGCGACCGAACATGGACCAGTGTCTATCTTTCGCTTCTTCTCCTCAGGCGCAGGTGGCCTCCGAGTACCAGCTACCAGACATCACCAGAGCCTTCGTGGCAGATTTCTGGCATACCCTTGGAGCTAAGGATGCCTATTCTTCTGTGGTCACTTCCAAAACAGCTGCTTGTTGGCAACGCAGGAGACGGTACTTGTAGAGATGTCTGTAGTGACAGACAGCATTGCAGGAGGCCCCTGGACTTCCTTACATTTCCTGCGTCCAAGGCTGGCAGGCATAGGGAGTTCCCTGCAGACCCCGATGCAGCTCTACAAGGAGCTTTGAGGGCTGTCAGGTTTGTTTGTTCTGATGCATGCAGCGATTCCTCCATGCCTCCTGCATGAAAGTTGAGTAGGATGTTGGAGTGTTGTCGCAAGTCTTTACTTGAACTTGTGTAGTCACAGGTAAAGTTTGCCTTCCAAGCGTCCTGTGTGATGATGCTTCAATGAAAAAACATATCCAAAAGCCCTGCTACAGAAAGTGACGCGGCTCGACAACGCAATGGACGATTTGACGTTTGTGCCAGGACGCGTCATGGGTGCTTTTCATCTTTGGATCAGGGCTTTGAATTGAGCTGATGGCTCTGGCAGGTGTGTAGAAAGGAAAGTATGCAAGTTGCCATAGCTTGCAACTTCAACTTGTCACCGCGCCTTCAAGGCAGGCTCTTGACTGCTGCACTCGTAGGTAGCCCTAGCCTGAAGCAACAAACGCCAGGCTTGACTTTGAGTCTGAGTTTGTGGTGATGGTGTAAGTGTGACTCCGGAACTTTATTCCAAGGGGACACGAGCTGCGAGAGATTGGACCCTGCGCAAAACCTGTCAGCCATGCAGATGACTTGGGGCACTACTTCCAGCATACCATCCTTCACACCTGCGCCAACAACTTCTCGGTACCAGATGGCCATGGCCCCAGGAAGCCCAGGAGTGGCCTCGGAGATTGGGATGGCCTTGTCACAAGCTTTTCATGCAACTATTGCACCAGCTTATCCAGCCTTGCCTCTGTGAAGGTCTACGTTCTACATTGTGTCTGTTTTTTTTGGTCATTGCCATGGTTGACGACACACGTGCTGCCACTGGAGTGAAACCTCTGTTGCTGGTTCCTCGCGCCTGCAGCCAGAAGTGGTGACATGGTTACGATGAACTCAGCACATGCGGGAATGGGGTTCAACAAAGAAAGAGATGGAACAAATCAAAAAGAGGGATCAAGCAAGCACAAATAAGGATACAACAAAAAGTAAACGGGCGGGGGCAAGAGCGTGCTTGAATGTTGGCCCGACATCCAGCTGTGGCGTGGACTGGCCTCACATTCTGGCTTAAGGTTGGGCTCTCGCATGGAGCATCGACGAATTCCAGCTCTTGTATGAAGCCGGTGCACACCTGCGGGAGCAACCCCCTGCAGTAATGCACTTTAAAGTGCGCAGAGAATCAATGGAAAATCTTGCAATGCAAGAACCTTAACCGCAGAAAACAATGATTTGATCTAATGTGCATTGCCTCGCAAAAGGAGGCCTGGAGGAGCCTGGAGGAGTGGGGACGGAGGAAGGCCGCGCCTTCTGGGCCGCGCAAAAGAAAAACAAAGGTGTCGGGCACTGCAGGCCTGGGAGGGGGCGAGGAGGTGGGTAGAGTCAGATTCTGGCATTTTAAACCCCACCTCAACTTACAAGGCAGCAGCTGTTTATGTTCGGCTCTTGTGGTACAGATTATTGATTCTCGACTCGCGCAAGGCTACTACCTCCGCGCAGGAGCTGAGCTTCTGACCTGCGACGGTCCGTGCGAAGCCGACCGAGACCTTGCCACTTGTTTCTGTTTGTAGCTCCGCAGACTCATCGCTAACCCTGAAGCCATTTTTTTAGTGGAGTATGCGGAGTTTTAGTCTAGCCTTTCTCACGCACAGCGAAGCCAAGGACCTTTGCTGCAGGCCAGACAATGGCTTCACGATCTCAGGCACTTGGTCACCTCCCGAGTCATTGCAGTGGCTTCGGCTGCATAGCCGGGGTTCAGGCAACGGCGGCAACGGGTTTCTGACCCCAACTTGCCCATGTGAGCCCACCTTCATCAAGGAATCCTTGTCTTCACACTTTTCTGTAGCTATACATTGGCTTCAGAAGCTCCAGGAATGGTGGGTGGTACGATGGCTGCCTTCAAGGCGTCGCAAACGGCACGGTTCCAGTGCACATGGAGCTGAAGCTTTCCTTCGGCAAGTGACATTGCAGAATGTTGAGCTATGGGCTGCTTTCCCTAGTCAGACTTTATACACCACTTGTAACCACTAGTATTTCAAGTAGTTTTTTTGCAGCTTTTGGTCCATTCCATGCGCGATCCTGCTGACTTTGGGAATCGGAAATTGGCATGAATTCCCAGAAGCCCCGCAAAAAGTCCCTGGGGCACGTTATATTTCTCAGGTCCTCTTTGCCGGTGAACGTCTTTGCCATCTACTTCGACACCCTCCGCGAGCCTGATCCTGGACTCAAACTTGGAAGCAAACTCTGTGGAAGAGCCCGGAAGTCGAGTTTAGTCTTTAGGTTTAGGCATTTCTAGGGTTCAGAGGAATAGCAACCCCTCGATAGTCGAGAATTAGCAGGAAAATAACATGGAACATGACCTAGACAACTGGAAATTGTACATGCGGGGCTGTCAAAATTGTGCTTTCTTTTTGGTGGCAAGTGCTGGGGCCAGCTAGTACTAATGGTCCTGAGCTACATTTTGCAAGGCTACAGTTCGAGTTCCATTCCAGTTTTACATTTTGGGGACTGAGGGGCTCGGGGCCGGGGTATCTAGTTCCTTGGGCAACTGCCTTCGCCGTTCTTGCTGAAGCTAAGTGCCTCTCCTCCTTCTGGAGATTTGTTTGTAATTATAGCTCACTAGTTACTGAGTAGATCATACCGTTCGCTAACTTGCCACAGTCGTTTCAGGACAGCGACCTAGAGTCGAAGTCATTTGCTCCCCATCTAGCCGAGTTAGCGGAGTTCATGATTGCAATTCGCAGTCCAAATCAATACAAGAATGCCAGTCCTGCGCAAAGTCTCATAAGGACTTCATTGTTGAGGGACATCTGATCACGCCAGAGACGCTGCTCCTGGACGAGCTTCCCGATGGGGCCACAGTCCCTTGCCTCTAGTGTGTGGTTGCTGGGTTTTACGGGAAGAGGGTGATGAAATTGGATTTCTGGAAGATTCTTTTCACGATTTGAGCATGTTTTTGTTAGCATCAACCATGATGAAGGGCAACAAAGCCGCACAGCAGTCGCCTGGAATGTGAGGTTTCGCTTTGTTTTGCAGATGTTAGCAGCTGCAACTCGATTTGTGTTCTGAGATCATTTTCGACCAGCCGTACCTCGCAGAGGCCAGCTGGAGCATTTGCGTACGCGAGAGCTGTGCTGCCTCATAGCTGCAATTGGGTATCTCCACGCCTTGATACGCCTTGCAAGAAGAGAGCTCCTTTAAACGCTCAAGCCCAGGCCTTGACGTGCCCGGCGGGGTACCAGAACCGCACAGGCGAAGTCTTTTGCACCACTACGTGCCTGGGCTTTAAAGCGGGGCTGGTGCAGTCCCCGCAGTTCGCACTTCTAAGAGCTCAAGCAACGCTGCTATGGCGAGCTGACGTAAAAACTCTATCTGTTGCTTCTGTGTGTTAGGATCTACTACTGCTCCTTAGGCTAGGTTTGAGGCATTTGGGCTGGGATAGGCTTGCTCCGCCATCAGGGGCATCTCCGAGGTACTGCGATATTGAGAATGAACTCGACGTACAGGCCTGCTGCGTGACCCAGGCCGGAGTCTTTAGTCTCACATTTACTCTTTCCACGAGTCAATCCACGAGTCCTGAGTGCTGTTCCACTTTTTCTAACTTTCTTCCCATTGTTTACCCTGCTTTCCAGCCTCTTTGCATCCTTGTTTAGCTTGCAGACTGGCTGGTTTCTTTTCTGGCAGGCTTATGTGTTGTTTCAGATTAGGGGCTCATGAGGACTGATTTCGCAAGCTGTCAGACTGTTAGACTCTAGAAAGACAAGGCTAAGGATTCATGAAGTGATTTTCATGTGTACGCCATGAAGAAGGTCCTGTTTCATTTGCATGGGAACCTCAAATGCGCGTGTAAAGTTGTCATGGTAATTGTCACAGGTGCATCTACCTTTAGACTGACAGGATATATGTTGGAGCCGCCACTGCCGAAACACCTACATGCAGATGCGGGAACCTTTCCACGTGAAGCTCTTGGAATTGCGCGGGACTGAACATCTCCATAAAAATCCCCAACCTCCGCGATATTTGCGCGTATATCTCAAGGAAATAGATACTTTCTAGGGAACCAGCAGTTGCATTGTGGGGAACCCTGGTGGGGCTTCTATCACAACTGGTGGTCTTAGTGATTTTCCTTTTGAAGTAATTCTGAAGGGGCATTTGCATTGAGAGCTACAGGCTTTTTCAAGAGGATTTCCATGTTGTCTGATCTTGATGTTCATATGGGGTTCGCCGTCTGTGAACTCCATGTCAATTAGGAGGTTCAAGGACAACCATTTCCTACCAAAATGATAGGAATGCTTGCCGGGACTGGCTGCAGCAAAGTGTTAATGCATATGGGAATCTGCATGCAAAAGCACGCTTTGTGGAGCCACCTCCGTCACAACAATGAGCTGGCAAGAGAGCTTCTCCACATTGTTGCGTGGAGAACCCCATGCAGATTATTGGACTTTGGGCATGTTGAGGGCGGCAGGCTAGCATAGGAATTCCCGACTGGAGGGGAAGGTGCGTTGAGATGGTGTGATTTGCGTGGCAATTTCCATATGAGATGAAAGCTTCTAAAAGCAGGGACTCCAGTGGAATGTCGTCACAGTGCATGCCATTGAGTGAAAAGAGGGATCTCCATTGAAGGTGGCAACCCTTTCAACCCAAAGAACCTATTATTCTTGCTAGAATTATTCCTGTTATTAGTATCAGTATCATCATTATGCTTATTATTTCGATTATGAGTAGCGCTATTATTGCTACTACTGTTATTATTATGATGATTATTATGATTAGAAATAGAAACACTGTTATTATTATTATGATGACTATTATGACTAGAAATAGACAAGAGTGGCAGCCGCAGAGTTTCATTGTTTTAGCCAGTGCTCAGCACGGCACATGCCATGTAAAGGAAATATTCATGTCAATAGCATACATTTTAATCCAGTATGCTTCGCCTGTTCTCGCTACGCGAAAATTTCTTTTGTGCCTATATATTCCGTAGGAATAACATATAATTTGGACTGCAGAATATAAACGCGTGCCAATATGCTTCCAGAAACATGTGGCAATGAGCCACTATCCAGTTGCGATTTGAAGCATTTTCCGAAGAGGTAGTTGCCTCTGAAGGGAAACCGAAAGATTAAGTGCTTCTATTGTGATTTGTTTGGGCTCCGGACTGGCTTTGTTGAGATATCATGGGAAAACCTGTAAAGACGCGAATGAAACCAAAAAATGCTCAAGGTTGAACCCTGCGGCGGCTTGCCTCAAGCCGAAAGCTACGGCAAAAAGCTTGAACGTTTGTGAAAAGCAGTTGAAGAACCAAACCCAAACACCCTGCAAAAAGCACGCCACAGAGCTGGTGGATTATTGCACCCGCTGGAAAAGACTGCACACGCATCCCGTACAGGTCAGTGTCAGGAAGACTAAATTTCCGAAGCCAGAAACTTGCAAAATCAACGATTTTTTCTTGGCTTTAGGGCACCTGCACGCCTCAAAATTGTAATTGCAAAGGCTCCCTTCCACTTTTGCAAAAGATGTCCTTCTGATCGTTACCCCCCAAAACGAAGATCCTCGAGTTATTACCGTTGTTGTCTGAATCCAACAGATGCTCATTGCAAGCCTACAGCTTTCCATATAGAGCCCTCAAAGCCCACCCAAGCTTAGCAGTCTTGTGCCAAGATGCCACGTAAGTATGTTGCTTTAACTTTTCCCTCCTTGCAGCCTGTCGTTTTTGAAGCACACGCTCGAGTGCAGATGATGAAAAGCCATCAATTTACAACATGCGCAAAAAAAATGGTAGTTTCCCAAAATAGGCCGACCCCAATGTAGGTGCAAAGATATTATAATCCCTAAAGCCAAGACCCCCAACACGGAACCCCTAACTTTGGGAACCCCCAAATGTTGAATTTCATGGGCCCAGAGAAAACAGGCACTCATGGCGACGCTTTCTGTTTTAATTTCATTTGTGGGGTTTAGTGGTCCACGAGCTTAAAGTTTCGCAGGTCAACGAGCGAAGTGTTGAGGTTGTAGATACTCAGCTTCTGCTTGAGGTTTGAGCTTTTGGAATTTTTGAGGCGTCAAACTAAGCAGCGGTCCCATACATTGTTAGCCCTCAGTTGCTGGGCTTGCAGCAGGCATGGAGATGCTGAGGGCTTCGCAAGAAGCCTGCCTACATCACCCGCGTCACACCCTCGTGCGAGAGCTACCCCCCCTAAGGCCTACCCAGCTCGTTTCACAGGAGCAGAATCCATCGTGAATACTGATGAATCTGGCTAACTCGGCAGCGCCAACTTCGAATTTGAACTTGCAATTTCAGACGTGCGAATGTGCCGCCGATGTGGTTTGAACACCAGAAGCAAACGCGTAATTTTGCTGTTTTGGCAATATGCCACATCCGAGCTAGATTTGCTCGCTCTTCTGTCTTGGCTTGCAGGGTTACAGGCTCGGTTGTGGGGTTAAGGGCATGGGTCAAGGGTCCTTTTCAGAGTTCAGGGCTAGGTTTCTGCTTCAAACATGCTTCCGCGAAAGCTCGCGATGGGTATTCTCAAAAGGAACTTTGGTGGACTTCCGCAAAGAGGTCCTTCTGTCATCAAGTAATTTGGACAACCCCCATGTATCATCTCGCTAGAAGATACTTGATGCTTTGAGTCAGGTGTTGCAACCACAGCGCGGCACAAATGGTGATACGTTTACGCATACGCAGAGTTGGGCCTGCGAAGCTAGCCGAATTCGTTGGTATTTGCAGAGGATCCTCATGCTATGAACTGAAGTGGTAGGCCCTGGCAGAGGCGGCTTGTGCGAGCGCACGGAAGTGCACAGCATCACTGAATGATATGCAGACTGTGCAGGAACCAGTATTGGAAATGGATCCAAGAATTCTTGGCTCATTCTTGGGCAAGAGCTCTCCAAGAGCCTGGCAAACTAAAAGTTTTTTCAGGTGGTCTGGGGAGGGGTTGTTGTTTGTTGGAAGCAGGCGGAGGAAGGCCTCGCCTTCCTCGCTGGATCGCAGGTCCGGGGCGTCTTCGACCTCTTGTACCTTGTCATTCTTGGGGTCTGCTTTTTTTATTTGGCGCTCTTCTGCAGGAGAGCTCACCACCTTGAGCTTGCACGGCTGAGATCTGTGAGCCGCTGCTATCCGAGGCCCCCGGTGGATCGCTGGGGTTTGGACGTCCTCGAGCAGCTCAAGGCGTGAGGGCTCCCCTGTTCTCGCTGCTATTAGTCCCCGTCCTCCACGAGCTGGTCTGCAGAAATTGTTTTGCAATCTCCGAGCGCCTAGCTGGGTCCAAACCCCAATTTCTGATCCTTTTGCCAATATGACACCGCTTTTTTGCAAGGTGCCGGGAGGGCTTTCCAGCGACCGGATCGTGTGTGTGGCGGAAAAAGAAGCATCAAACTTCTTCGCGGAGCTGTGCAGCCCGACTTTCATAGAGCGTGAACTCGAAGTTGTTTTCGTTTTGCTGAGAGGGCAGGTTGTGTGCAAGTGGCGAGATGATGAACCCGCTATTGAAGCAGCGGCAGGAACAAGATGGCAGAAGGCTCTAGGATCTGAAGCCAGCGGGTTCCTTCTGAGTCACGCAGCTCTGCCTTCTCATGTCTATGGTGTTGTATGCTTGCACAGGTATTTCATACATGCATTATGCGACGCAGAGTCTGAAGTACGAGACGCTGATGACACCAATCGTCGTTGGTGCCGCTCGCGCAGCACTCGAAGGGAAAAGCACAAATTTGATGATCAGTACTCGCGATAGCATACGTATTGTACAGCATCAAATTGCCGCGCGTTTTGCCAGATGGATCATGCACATCCATGGAGTAAAATCGATCAAGCCAGAGGTTTTGCTTGCACCGTGCTTACTTACTGACACGCAGTGATTTGTTCATCTTATCTCTGGTGTGGGGATGTCAGTAGCATCTAGTGCACGGTTTGGGAACTCATGCCCTCTCATGTTATCTTGAAAGCACGTTCTTGACTCCAAAGGAGCTCGATGCTGGGAGTGCCATCACCCGACTCTTCTTCATGGGGTTCGACCCCTCTGTGCCTTTCAGAATGGAGCAAGAAGAGCTTGTCTCAGACAGCATGGAAAGAGAGCGCGTGTATTTGCAGCTGTACTGTATACACATGTTGCGATAGATCACTGTGCAGTGCAGCGCTTTTGTCTGCTATTGATGGTGTCCTGACCTGTATCCATTTCATCAGAAGATCGACTGTTTTGAACAGCGCTCAGGTAGTCCTGGTTTGCAGTTCACTCAGCTTCTTTGCCAGTGGCTTGGGCAGCAGGGAACGTTGAGGGTTGGGTCCGGGCATTGCCTCACCGAGAGGGGGCAGGACTTGCTGCGAGGTTTGAGCCCTTGACTGGAACCTGTGTCTCAAGCTTCATGCTTGCTCTCGTAGCTAGCCACTTCAATCTTCCGCGTCCACAGCAAAGCATGGATTTTGTGGTTCAGGTGTCTTTTTCTTCATGGAGCTGGCGCGCGTTGAGTTCAGATCAGCGCGGGCCCAACTTGCCTAAATTCTGGGCGATAATTCAAGAGGGTTGTGAGAGTTTCCTTCAAATCTGCTGGGTGAGTGCTGCCAAGCCGTCTGGCAATCAGGCTGTGGGAGCCGCAACATTCTTCATTCGAATACAAGGTGATGCGATTGTTTCAGGTCTTGGGCTGGAATAGTTTGAACATAGGCAACAACAATACCTGCCCTGCGCAGTTGTAGGTGCTTGTTATGACTGAGCTTTGCATACCAACGCTTCAAGAGGACCGGTGGGAGAGAACCGCTCTTGCTGCCACAATGCGTGTGTATTAACATATTCATCTACATACATACAGACATATATATATATATGGTCCCCCCCAAGATATACGTCTAACCTGTTTCAGCTTCATGAATGCTTCATATGGTGTCTTCGTGAACATATCGTACCAGCCAAAAATACTGTAAATAGCGATGCTTTCCACACTTTTTCATAGAATTATTCATATGCTCGCGCGAAATCTGTAAGTCTGCCATATCCAGATTCTGGAAACCAGAATCCGGTCACGGATTTCATATAGATGAAAATCCTTTCAGCAACTAGAAATCCAGGAATTGAGGATTTCCGTATTATTTCTAATTAGATTTTAGCGGAATTCATATAGAGGAAATCCTCTCAACAACTAGAAATCCAGGAATTGATGATTTCTGTGTTATTTCTTGTTAGATTTTGAAAGGAATTCATATAGAGGAAAATCTTTTCAAAAACTAGAAATCCAGGAAAGGCGCTTGGCTGCAAGCTGCACG
>CAJNIZ010000002.1:390351-402565 GCA_905231905.1 Symbiodinium pilosum | reverse complement strand
CTGGAATCAGCGTCTGCATGGGGATTCCCATTTTCTGATGTGTAAATTTCCCGCTTATGTGAAATCTTCCCAATGCCAGCGTCCGCAGTAGATGAGGTGTATTCTCACTGCGTGATGTGTGTTAACCCCGCGACAAATAGGTGCTAGATTGAGCTAGTTGTCCCATGAGTACAAGTGTGGGATAGATTTTTGGCGTGCTGCCGTATCAGGCCGAGCCTTTCCATGCATTCTTCAGCCCTTAATGGCTGTCACTGTGCCGGCACTGCTTTCTCAAGTCCCTTAGGATTCAAGTGATTTTATATGTAGAGTCGGCAGTGACGGTCGCTTGTAAAAATTCACGGCGTTTCCACGGTTTCGGTTTTATTCTCCGGCAAGTTTATAATTGGTTGGCAGGTGTTACGGATGGTAGTGGTAGTGTTGTTGCTATTACGAGTAGAAATAAGCGTAGGCGTAGGAATAGGCGTAGGAGTAAGAGCAGGGGTAGGATTAGGAGTCGCAGTGGGGGTGGAATTGGAGTGGGAGAGAGAGGGGGAGTATGAGCGGAGCTGGAGTACGGGTAGGAGCAGGAGCAATAACGACAAAAGTAGTGCAGTAGTGGTAACAGTCGTTGCCTTAGCCAGCAATAGCAAAAATAGCGTAAGCAGGCTGAAGACCAAGGTGAAATTGAGAACGCTAAGCTGATGGTGGTGGTAGTGGTGGTGGTGGTGGTGGTGGTGGTGGTGCTGCTGCTGCTGCTGCTGCTGCTGGTGCTGCTGCCTCTGCTGCTGCTACGGTGCTGGTGCTGGTGCTGCGCTGGTGCTGGTACTCGTGCTGTTGCTCGTGCTGGTGGTTGCAATAAAATGCATGATGCGAAGAGATGTTTCGCTGCGACTGAACACATGTCATTTGCAGATAAGGAGCGAGCTCATTCGTCTGGGCGCCGCCGACGATGACCCTTTCCTCGTTCCCTGGCTGAGCAGCCTCCAGTTTCCATGGAATGGATTTAGAGGCTTTCAGATGTTTGGGCTGTGCAATTTGTGCTTCCGGTAAGTGCAGATTGCAGATTGGGTTTTAAAAGGCGTCCTTGTTCTGAGTTATGTTTCCTGCCAGCATCTGTTCTACTTGTGGCAAACAGGTTTGAGGCTGGTCAGCATCGAGGGGTCAAATTGTTGACCAAGTTTTGAGTCCATTTTCTGAGCCTGACTGGACCCTTTTGAGGTGCTAGCAAGCTGGTCCGAGAGCTACCTGACCTTCTACAACAAGGTGGCCTGCCCGAATGTAAAATTGATTTCTTTTGCTCCTGCTGTCCGCATGCAGCTGATACGTCGTCGAGATTTCTTGGCGTTGGCAAGGAATCAAAGTAGTATCCACCATCTTAGTAAGCACATTGGTGCCTGAACTCGCAACGTGTAAGACTCATGTCAGTAGTCGCAGGTGCCAAGTAAATATTGGTGGCCAAGAACTTGTGCTGTGCTGCTCCGCAGTGACTGCACCATGAGCTCTTGAAGTTGCAGGAAGTGACGCTCCGGGGTTTCTTCTCACCGCAGCTGTTATTTCTGATGTCAGCCTCTTGGTACGCATGAAATGAATCATTTTTTGTCACCTGCGCTGGCGTCGCTCAAAAATCTTAGGGCATGGCAACAATTTTGCTTTCAATACGCAAGCGTGAGCCAGACAAGGCTTGGCAGTTCCTGGATGCCTGGGGCCTGTCCTTTGTGCAGCAGCTCGATCAACTTGTTCCGTGCAGGTGCAGTGAAAGATGGCTTGTAGGCTTTGATGAGGAGGTCTTCTTTTCGGATGTTGACAAGTAGAGAGGGGAGGTGTGCCCTGGCAGGCATGCAAAGCATGTCGTGCATTGATTCGGGACGAAAAAGTTCAATGAATACCTTCAAGCGCTGAGGCAGCGGGTGCTCAGCTATGATCAGGAGCCTTTTGGGCGCTACACCAAGCTCTCCTTGCTCCTTTTCTATCCTTTACTTAGCATTGTTGTTTGGACTATTGGGTGGTCCACGGTTCTACTGAGGTTGCTGTTCGTGTCCTCTTAGCTTTTAAGGATTTCCTGAAATCAGCTGCCATGACATGCATGACTATGCTCGATCTAGATCATCTGTTTGATGGTTGAGACGCAATTTTTGTCATTGTGGTTTGCGCTTCCAAATTGGGCACTGTCATCACCCCAGGGTCCTGGTAGCCCATGCAAGGTTAGAACTCCAACTCCAAGCCTTGGATCCAAGTTCCTCCATTCCTTTGAAGATTCAGGATGTTCGCGGCTCAGGCATTGCAGGTTGAGCACTGGCACGCAGCCGACGTAGCCGCCCAAATCTTCACCATACAAATCCCCTGAACCTTTGCACAGCATCCCCGATGAGCTGAGGTTCCTTGGCATGACGCCCAGGACTTACCTCTGCCCTTCCATGTCCTTCCTTCCAAGCGGCTTGCGCGTTCCGCTGAGGATCGATGGGATTTTCAATCAACTTGTGTCAGAAAAAAACAGACAAGCTGAACCTCTCAACTGTGATAGCTAGTCCAGCAGAGTCTGAGCTCCACTTTGCAGAAGTCCACAGTTGCTTATTGGCTGGAAGCCAAGTCTCAAGCCCCGGACACAGACATGCGCCAACTCCCCGAGTCTGTGAGATTCAGAAGCTGTCTTACCCCAAGTTCTGACATCTCCCTCAGCCAAATGCCCTGGCAGGGGTCACGTGGCCACGCAGCAGTTCATCCCGAGTCCAGATTCCACGCCTTCTGGTGACCTGTTCTGGCTTTGCGGGTTGAGGAAGCTCTCAAACATCCGAAGCTGATAGTATGCAAACATATTATGTTTCTTACGAGGATGTGCCTGGGCCCATTGGAGACGAAGTGTTTCTCTTAGAGGTAGGGCAGCGGGGTTGCGTGCATCTCTTGGTTGCCTTTGGCCTGAGAGCGACCTGTTTGTGATGCAGAAGGATCACCAGCAGAGTCTGGAGAGTCATTTGCAGTGCTTGAACATCCAACAGCAAATCCAGGGAAGACACCGCAAATTGCGATTTCCAGGCAGCAGCCCAGCCGAATCCTGGCAGTCAGCCATGGCGCGGTACATGTTCAGCAGATGCCTCAGCTGGACCTCACACCTGCAATGGGCTGTTAAGAAGCTAGTTCTAATTTGAGAAAGTTGCTCGCTTGTCATTAGTCCGCTCCCCTCCCCTCTTGCATGACATCCAAATTTCGGGTTTACAAGCCAAGCTAGACAGCAGCTCAAAGGTTTTGATCGGCGTTGCAAAGGCGGCAGACTCCACAGACGTCAGCTAAGTATGATCGAAATTGGCTTTGGTACACCTTGGTACCCTTCCTGACTGTTGGCAGGTGTTGTTCGTCGCTTGGCTGCAACAGATGCTCCCATGCTGGGCTTGCAAACGCCTAACACATTCTGTTTTGAAAGCTGCGGGCTGGTGTTTCTGGGCTGGTGACAACGTGAAACCAAAACAGTAACGTAGCAGCCAGCAACCGCAGGTACTGCTGATGTGGATAATCCCATTTCTGCACTTGAGACGACCGCTTTGAGCCTTGGCTCCGAAGCAGGAATGCGCGGTGAGGAATGCACGGGGCAGTGTGGGATCCTTAGAAAATATCCCGCAGCTTGGGGTTCTTGAGAGGTGGGCAGCAAGCAAATGGCGTGTGCTGTATTTCATGCCCAGGTCTCCAGTTCGGTTTCAGCATTAGCTGCGCAGCTATTTCCAAGGTCAACCCTTTTATCCGTTACCTCTCTGCCCCTGAGGCTGTTCTACCCATGTCCCAGTGGCTGCATAGCACCGTGGTTTGCATTGTTATTTCGAGCACATGAAAGGAGCGATCTTGCTTTGCTGTGGTGCTGCGAAGGCTTATATATATACATCATGTACATCCACATACGTTTGCGGTTTGTCTCAACGCTTGTAGGTGCTCGGCCAGCATGTTCCGCATCCTCTTGCGTCGTTATTCTATCTCTGTTCGTGCAGGATGCGCAGCCGTATTCCGTGTTATCGTGTTAAGCCGTCTGAATATGATAAAAGCCTAAAACTCCACACCCCTTACCAACGCAACGGTGTGATAGCAAGTGCCCTGAAACAAGTTGGCAAAATCTGTTAGCAAATTTGATCTGAGGCCGACGGTGGCAGGTGCTTGCCCTGCAAGCCAGGATTCATGCGCCCGGCGGGTGGCAATGCGTGTCAACCGCCGCCTGGACTTCTTGCAGGTTTCTACTAGAACGAGGAGGGGGTTAGAGTTGGAGACCCTGCGATTTTGTTGACAATTCCTTTTGATCCCTGGGTTTTTGGGTATCACGGGGATGCCCGCAGAGCAGATGTGGCTTTGGCAGGGATTTTTCTCAAGTTTCGCTTCTCTTCTCCTTCAGGAGGCTGGGCTCTGCCGAACAGGGTGGTACTGGAAGCTAGCCACTTTGGTAGGTCAGGTAGGCTTTGGCTGTTGGGCTGTGGGTAGCTTAGTTTTGTTGCACTGCTCCATTTGCATCGGGATGGGGGATGTTCATGTTTCCATGCTAGATGTAGAAGTGCAGCTAGACTTCTGCGCATCCCACAGCCCAAAAGCTTGTGACTGCAGCTAGTGAAACCCAGAAGCAACTTGTTACATGATCTGTTTTCAGGTGCCCTGCGGGACAGTACAATGATCGCTGGGCTGGAGCAGTGTGTTTCCCGCCGCTCTGCTCACTGGGTAAGGACTTGCGTGTCTTACTAGGGAAGGATGTGTTTGTGAAAGCACGTGCAGGGAAACCGATTAAATGAAGGCTTCACCTTGTGAATGCCAAATTACACAGGTGCCTCAGGAATCGAAAGCCTCCGGGACGCTGAGAGAGCTCCCGGAAGCTTCTGAGAGTCTTTGGGTCAAGGCTTATGTTGCAACGGCGGGGGTTTGTTGAAGTAGGATGCCTGGGATCTACGTGTTGTACACTGTAAAAGTCACGGCATCATTTTTGGAAGTCAAGCGCTTCGCAGGTTCTATGATCCTGTTGTATAATTTCTGGCTTCGGAAAAACGGAAAAGCACAAAGCCACTGCTAATTTTGCTAGTCATCATCCCTGGACCAGAGGTGCCCAGAGGGGTCCACATGTGCTCCAAATGCCACGGAGCCTCCAGTGGCAAACTCCGGTCGCTGGGCTGAGAAACTCTGAGAAATATATCGGCTGCAGGTTAGCAACCGGGCTTGGCATGGAAGTCGTACATGTGTGCGCTCCTGTGACGACCAAGAATTAGCAGCACCAGTATGTTTGTTCTTCTGAGGCTATTTCGTGCAGAAGGACCTGGCTCTTGCCATGCAGCTTGGTTGGTCCAAGCTGAGGTCGATTACGCTTTACCCGAACTGTAGCCGCTTCAACTGAGCTCTGGCACATTGTCCTGTACTGGACAGTGGTTCTAACCCTGCAGTGTACAGCACGCCCAAAAAACGCATGTTGAAGTAGCTGGTGCACCTCAACACACAGACACATCCCTATTTCGGAGCAAACCTTTAGGGCATGCCAACTTCGAAGACGCAGCACCTGAAGCCTAAGGATGTACGCTAGCCTCAGTGATTACACCGCCTGCAGAGCCGAACCGGGCGGGGGGCTTTTCATCACGTCGCCGGATGTGCTCCGGCAGCAGCTTCAACTATCATGTCCCAGCATGTGCAGTGTCTTCTTGAGCTTGAAAACACGGGGCCTGCCAATTCTTTTACGTGAAGTCAGCAAGTGCAACGTTTCAAGCACTCGGAGCATGCTTCGTCTGCAGGTTGTGAGCCAGGTTTGCTTTGCGTTTGGCTTGATTTGCCTACGCCACCCAAGGATTTGAGCGGCCGGGGGCCCAGTTCGGGCCGCACAACCTCTTCGGGGAGAGGGCGGGAGGCGGGACAGGTTTCAATCCCTTGCTCTCTTCAGGCTGGGTGATGAGCAAGCACCGGTCGTTCTGGGAAGTGGTGCGCTGCAATCCTGAAGAGGTGTGTCCCTGGGCGCAGGTATTAGAAGCTGTGCACGCCCTCTCCGGTGGCACACAGTGGTTGAACATATGTGCTGCCAAGCAGGTGAAAAATGAAAAACATGTTGGTTTGGTGATATTGGGGAATGCGCCTTGACATTGCGTGTTCAGGGTTTCTTGAACTTGGTAAGAGGCTTTTTGGGATATTCAGTTTGAAGGCTCTCATGGCCATGCATGACTTTGAGATCCTAAGCCCCGGCAGCAAAAAGCAAACTCTGAAGCGGGAAATCACAACATTTGAGCCAAGTCCAGGCTTGGGCGGCAACGTGTGCTTGGAAGGCCACGAAGGCACTGCCTGCTCTGGCTGCAAAATCGGCTACAGCCGTTATCTGCAACTTGGCCTTGTGCAAGATTTTCGTCGTGAGTCGTGAGGTATTGATGCTTGCAGCCACCCCACGACAAGGATTGGTGAATCATATTGGGGTATCTCGCTGCAAAGGGGAAACGGATGGACGATAATGCCGTTTCACAGATTCGCTTCTGTTTACGGACGTTCCATAGATCATTCCTGGCAGTTGTCCCGTCAGATACGGAAAAATCGAGAGTCTGCCATGGCGAGGCTCATAAACGCGTGAAACCAGGCATTGACTTAAACAAAGGCCTTGCAGCAGATCAAGTCAGGTTTATTTTGCAGCAAGGCACAGTGGGACCCTGATGGAGCATCACGTCGGGTTCCATGTTCAGCTAGACACGTGGCAACTTCAGGCGCTTCACCCAGCTTTGCGAGGCCGTGGCACTCTGTGGAGATGCGGTGTCATGCACTGTAGGACGCGAAGTTTTCGCAGACTTTGGCCAGGGGGTGTTCGTGTGTACGGTAACCTAACAGCAGCTGGCAGTTCTTGTGGCGAACGAATCTTCCGGTAGCCAGGGGAAGCTTTTGAAGCTTTGATTTGAGTTTCTACAGGTTTTGTTTTCCTGTGCCGTGGAAGGCTTGCCCAAGTATCGAGCTGCAGCTGGGGGTTTGCGCTGGCGTGGTAGCTTCGCAGCAAAGCCAGAGCCTGCCAGGCCAAAAGCCTTTGGGTAGCCGAAGAACTTTGCGAATCATCCAGGCAATAACGCTGGCCTCGAGCCCCAAACTCATGTTGCAGGCAGGCAGCCGACAGGTTTGAGGATTGTGAACTCTGGTTATGCACCAGCTACAGATGTCTATGCTCGGAACTGTTGACCTTCCTCACCTGCCCCAGAAGAGTTTGGGGTCTTCCAAACATTTCCAAAGCAGTTCAGCGCCTGAGTCCTGGAGCACGTAGCTGGCGGCTATCAGAGGCCGGTGTTTTTGTTTAAGGTTCATTGAATTCTTGGCAGAGAAGCAGAATGTCCTTGGTTCACGCCTATAGCTGGATGACGCAAAGTTGCCAACGCTTTGAAACCCTCAGGTTGCTCTGCAGCTCTTTTTCGCTTTTTGGCTGCTCGGAGAGAAAGGATGAGAAAGCCTGATGGGCAATTGGATGGGCTTCTGCTGATGCATTTATAAGGGCCTCCAGGTAGGCTGACCTTCTTAAAGCTTTCAGTAGGTGCCACACTTCGTCGATATGGGTTGAGGACAAGGAGCTGTATCCAGTTCTCTCTCTCTATCTCTCTCTGTGTGTGTACGCAGGTGCCAAATCCTGCTCTGCATTGCAACTGCGTAGTTTGACTCGTAGATATGATGAGACGCGTTCACAGCATCATGCCACAAGATCCCTCCTGCTCGCTCAGCATGCAATATGCCCCAAGGTTGTCAGCGTCCACTCTCAGCTCCGCGGAGGAGTCCAGCAGCCTGCAGGTCGGGCCGGGTTTGCAAACCAGACATTGTGGCTCCGCGTACAGTCTCCTAAATTTGTTTCTTCTTCCTGAAGACTTAAAGTATGTTAAAGTATGTAGTTAAGGGTTGTGGCCAGAACTTGCATATCAGTTGTGGGGACACGGCCTGCCTTGTCTTTTCAGCGCAGCTAGCGTCCTGTCGCCTGGTACGCTCCCTCTGTGCTTAGAACAGGTTCTCAACGGCAAGAAGTTTGGGGTATCAAAAGTAAGTTCAGTGATGTTCACCAAAGCCCTAAGCACACCGAGCCTTCACGGTCAGAGTTTGATTCAGGCTGCATGACGCATTGAGTTATTGAACGCAAAGCTTTGAGAGTCCCAAAAGCTGGGGGCAGTGCAGAACTCGGGAAGCTCGAGGGATAGCTTCGAGAGGCGTCAGAAGCGCGCAGAGCTGTGTGAAAGGTCATAAGTGGTTGAGAGTATTCGAAAGTGGTTGGGATTCAGGAGTGGTTCGGAATGGTGGGGGGTGGTTGAGAGTGGTCGTGGTCGAGAGTGGTTGCGATCGGGAATTTGTCGAGAGTGGTCCGACCAATCCCAACCACAACCGACCACTACACCACTCCCAACCACTACTGAATGCGTTTCAGAAAGAAATTCAGGACCGACACCAGCGCCACTGAATTTTGCATGCAGTTAGTTCCAGCTTCCAGCCAATTTCCTGGGGGAAAAATCGAGATGTGAATTGCATTTTTTCAAATTCTCTCCTCGAAGCTAAATTTCCGAAAGCTAAGCCTGGTCATTTGGACCCCGGGAGTCTTAAGCACACGGAGTACTTTGAAAGTTCCCGCTTGTCGTACCCCTAACAGCAGGGTGACAATAATGACAGCGTTCGTTTAGTCATCATCAAATTCATACAAGACAAACCTGTGTTGTCAGCGTTGAACTTGAGCAAGACAATGCTGTGTTCTCTGGATGTGATTTTCCTTGCTGGTGGATCTCTTGCAATTTCTCAACCGCAACACTAGGATCTCATCTGGGGAGTCTCACACAACAGCATCCGGCGGCATCCCCGTTTCGGAGACAAGTGAAATCTCATTAGCTGCAAGGCGCCTCTGGTGCTCGCGTCACTTGGCCAAATCTCTGTGCAGCCCGCAGCTTGTCTTCTGAAGCCAACGTTCGCCTGAGTGGGGCAAAGACTCAGTGACGATTGGGCTTAGGTCTTAGGTCTCCTCTATTTCAGTACCATGCCAGGGATTGAAAGCAACGAAGGCTCGTGCAGGGCCTGCAAGTGTACTCGCTGCTCCTGCGGAATGTGCTCAAGAGTTTTGATGCTTGACTTGCAAGTGACTGGATATTGTTTGATATGGCTACTTGGTCAACTTTGTGGTACATGCTCCATTCACCGGTCGGGACGAGGCGGAGCTACCTGGAAGGCAAACAGTCCAGGCCTCCAGGTCACAGCGCAGATTTGTACAAGCTTGGACTTGTGCCCAAGCTCAGGACTTGAAGTGGTCAGTCTTCATCCCCATCGCCGACATTTTGATGACGCCCTTCTTGCAGCACGCCTTCAGCTTCCCAAGTCATATGGAAGATGGCGCTTCATTTCAGTTGCTCATAAAAGCCACACTGCATTCTTATCAAAACTCCTTAGATCACGTGACGGATTGGACTGCAAATTTGGATTGGATAGAGGTCTTCTAGCGCTGACATTGTACGTGTTTGGAGCAAGCAGTGTGGTTCGGTCCGTTCATAGCCCACTCTGTGGGTGTGACGGAATCGCCGAGAAGTTGGAGTCATAAATCGACTTGCAGGGGGTATGTTTCAGATGTCTAATGGTCTTTTCCAATTACACTACATGGTGGTGTCAGTTGTGCTTTCAATTCAAGAGGGTAGACTTGACTCCGTTGGCTTCCCTGAGGACTCTGCACCTCTCCCGGCAGCCCGCAGTTCTGAAGTGTTTCAAAAGCGCAAAGATCCCCATGAGCCCAGAGGCATCTGACGAATCATTTTGAGCCCAGGCTGCCTTTGACGGACTGCTTCCACTCGGCCCAGAGTCCGGAGGGCGTCTATTTGCACGTCCTGGCCATTGCTGCCTCGGTGCCAACGGGAACCAACGGGAACCAACGGGTAAACTGGGCGTTAGGGGTCAGGTAGTAGCCCCAAGACAGGAAGCACCTCTGGGATTGCTGAGAGATGCTAGCAGAGTAGCATGGCAGTGAATGACCGCAGACTGGCTTCGGCTACTTGCTCCTCGGGCTGGTGTTCTTGGTCCGCATACGCAAGCCGACAGTGGCCTGGCCAAAGAGAGGAGCAAGCGGAGCGCCGGTAGCTGTCAGCCTTCCCTGGAAGATCCTGAAAGCCTGGGAGTTGCTCTCTAAATTTGTGCGGAAGTTGTGGGTGGGCAGAAAGACATTTCTCCGGCCATCACTGGCCTACATCTCACTGGCTGGGAGTCCTGAGATGCCCCTGAAAACTGAAGGGAGATGTATTGTTGCGGATGAAAGCAGCGGATTGCCAAAGCAAAGGAACCTTTCTTCAACTTTGCACTGATATTCATTTTGACATTCTTGAAGTTAGATGCCATAGCTGCATCAGCTGATGTGACGTGCGGGCCATTCGCCCTTTTGCCAAGATCGCATGAGATGAAACACTGGAATCACTTTTGATGCAAGAACCCCTCGGTTCAGGGTCCATCCGGGCTGGTAGGAGGGATTTTTTGGGGCAGAAGGTTTGTACTCTCTTTGTCTCTCAGGCTTTAGGCACCTTTTCAGAGATTGGACGAGTTCACGGCTGGCAACACGCTTAGGTTTCCCTTGAAGCGTTACGTTGGACTCACCCTGTTGAGGGTTTAAAGCTTGCTAGACGTCGCTCCTTTTGGGCTTAGGCTTTGCCATCCATCGGTTTGCCTAGCCATCGCTCCTTGCAGGGTGCTGGGCTCCTTTTCTTTCGACACCGCTTCGGGAAAGGGGTCGCTTAGCCCACAAAAATCGGAGTCGCTTAGCACACGTTTTTGGGGTCGCTTTGACACGTATTTTTCTGCCCGCTGGTCTGCGGCCAAGTGGTTCCTTCAGCCGTCTCAGCTTTTGACCTGACTCTAATTTAGAGTGCACTCGAACACGAACGTTAGTATGCTTTGGGCGTGGATGCTCTCATCATCGAGTGCACTCAAACACGAACGCTAGTATGCTTTGGGCATGGATGCTCTCGTCATCGAGTGCACTGGAAAACAAACGTTATTATGGCTTGTGCATGAATGCTCTCAAGATCGAGTGCACTCGAACACGATCGTTATTATGGTTTGGGCATGGATGCTCTCGTCATCGAGTGCACTGGAACACGAACTTTATTATGGTTCGGGCATGGATGCTCTCGTCATCGAGTGCACTCGAACACGAACGTTATTATGGTTTGGGCACGGATGCTTTCGTCATCGAGTGCACTGGAACACGAACGTTATTATGGTTTGGGCACGGATGCTTTCATCATCGAGTGCACTCGAACACGAACGTTAGTATGCTTTGGGCATGGATGCTCTCATCATCGAGTGCACTCGAACACGAATGTTATTATTGTTTGGGCATGGATGCTCTGGTAACCGTATGCTGCTGGAAACGAAACAAGATAGCGGATGCTTTTGACAACGGATAAAATCCCGGGCAAACGCCCAGGGCGCAGCCTAGTATTAGTATTATTATTATCAGTACTAGTATGTAGTAGTATAAATTCAAAACCCCTAAACCCAAAACCCAAAACCCAAACCAAACCCTAAACCCTAAATCCAAACCCTAAACCCTAAATCCAAAGCCCGAAACCTTAAATCCAAAACACCTAAACCCTAAATCCAAAACCCCTAACCCCAAACCGTAAGTGGAAGACCCCTATACCGTAAATCCAAGACCCTTAGACCCTAAACCCCAATCCCGAAAGCCCTAAGCCCTAAACCCTAAATCCAAAACCCCTGAACCCCAAACCCTGAATCCAAAACCCTTAAATTAAACCCTAGACCCTAAACCCTAAACTGAAAACCCTTGAACCCTAAACCCCTAAACCCTGAACCCCAAACCCCCAAACCTTGATTCCTAAATCCAAAACCCCCAAGCCCCAAATCAAAAAACCCTAAACCCTGAGTCCCAAACCCCTACACAAAAGACTGCTAAACCCTAAACCCTGAATCCAAAACCCCCAAACCCTAAACCCTAAATGCAAGCCCCCTAAACCCTAAACCCTAAATCCAAAAAACCCTAAGCCCTTCAGCCTAAATCCAAATCCCCCAAACCTTCAAAATCCTGAATCCAAGGCCCCTAAACCCAAAATCCAAAAACCATAAACCCTAAATCCTAGACCCCGAAACCCTTAACCCTAAACCTGAGAGCCCCAAACCCTATACCTTAAATCCAAAACCCGTGAGCCCTAAACCCAAGCCCCTAAACCTTTAAACCCTAAACCCAAAACCCCTAAACCCTAGACCCTAAACCAAAAAACCTTGAACCCTAACCCCTAAACTGAGCGAGCCGCGGGCG
>CAJNIZ010000002.1:358515-390251 GCA_905231905.1 Symbiodinium pilosum | reverse complement strand
CCATGTGCCCTACTAACAACCGGTAAGGAAAGCCTAAAGCCTAAACCCTAAACCCTAAGCCCTAAACTGAGCGAGCCGCGGGCGCCGCATTTGCCGGCGGCGAGCGTAGCTGCGCTCAAAGCAGCAGGCTCCAGAGCGAGCGACAGTCGAGCGAGGAGCCCCAGCACCTTCCAATGGTGCTGGCACACGGCTCTGCGCGTGCCGGAAATAATAGAACTATATGACCCTAAACCTTCCGACTGGCTGCACGCAACCCTGGCCTTCAGGACCTCCCTTTCCCGTAAGGGCCCTTCCCCGTAAGGGACTTTCCCTTCTCGTAAGGGCCCAGCCTGAGCCTTCCCGTAAGGAGCGCCCCTCCCCGTAAGAGGCCCTTCCCGTAAGCGTTCCCGTAAGCGCCCCTGGCCTCTTGTAAGGGGGAAGGCCCCCGTAAGGGCCCCCTTCCCGTAAGAAGCCTCCCCGTAAGGAGCTTTCCCGTAAGGGGCCAGCCCCAGAAGGGAGCCTTCCCGTAAAGACCGCCCCTCCCCGTAAGGGACCTTCTCGGGCCTAGCCTTCCCGTAAGGAGCCTTCCCCGTAAGGGGTCTTCCCGTAAGGGCCCCCTTTTGTGAAGGAACTCGTAAGAACTTCCCGTAAGTCCGTTAGGGGTGCTCCTGTAAGAGGCCCTCTCAAAAGGAGCCTTCCTGTAAGGGCCCCGTAAGGCCCGCGCGTAAGGGGGAAAGGTCCCCTGAAACGGCCTTTTTTGGTCTGCGGCACACAAGCGTGAAATTCCCCCCCAATTCTGGTGGGCTCCCTCCCCGCAAGGCCCCCGTAAGGTCCCTCCCCACTAGGGTTTCCTTCCTGTATAGAAGCTTTCTCGCAGCCTTCCCGTAAGCCTTTTCGTCGTCCTTCTCTGTGGCTTCCCGTAAAGGGTCTTCCCGTAAGAGGCCTCCTCGTAAGGAGCCTTCCCGTAAAGGCCCCCAGACGGCGGTCTGCCCGTAAGGTAAGGGGGAAAGGTCCCTTGAAGGGCAGAAGGTCTAGAAACGGCCCGGCCCTAACACATGACCAGGACCTTCCTTTCCTGTAGACCTCTTCCACTTTCCCTTCTCGTAAGGGCCCAGCCTGAGCCTTCCCGTAAGGAGCGCCCCTCCCCGCCCATAAGCGTTCCCGTCCGTAAGGTCCCTTTCCGGCAGGGCCCCCTTTCCATAAGAAGCCTTTTGCTTTCCCGTCCAGGCCCAGAGGGAGCCTTCCCGTAAGGACCGCCCCTCCCCATAAGGGACCTCCTCGTAAGGGCCTAGCCTTCCCGTAAGGAGCCTTCCCCACAACGCCCCCCTCCCCGCACAACCCCCATAAGGCTAAGAGCCAGTCCCAGAAAAGAGCCTTCCCGTAAGAACCGCCCCTCCCCGTAAGGTAAGGGACCTTTCTCGTAAGGGCCTAGCCTTCTTGTAAGGAGCCTTCCTCGTAGGGCTTCGTAAGGCCCCTCCGCGTAAGGGCCCCCTCCCGTTAAGGAGGAGCGCCCCTCCCCGTAAGGGGCCTTCTCGTAAGGGCCTAGCCTTCCCGTAAGGAGCCTTCCTCGTAAGGGGTCTTCCCGTAAGGGCCCCATAAGAGGGAAAGGTCGAAGCTTCCCGTAAGCCTTTTCGTCGTCCTTCTTTGTGAAGGGACTCATAAGAACCTCCCGTAAGAGGGTCTCGGGGTGTTCCTGTAAGAGGCCTCCTCGAGGGCCCTCGTAAAGGTCCAGTCTTCCCGTAAGCCTTTTCGTCGTCCTTCTCTGTGAAGGAACTCGTAAGAGGCCATCGTAGCTTTTCGTTAGGGGTTCCTGTAAGGGCCCCCAACCTTCCCATAAAGGCCCCCAGGCAGTCTGCCCGTAAGGCCCGCCCGTAAGGGGAAAGGTCCCTTGAAGGGCAGAAGGTCCAGAAACGGCCCAGCCCGAAGAAGAAACGGCCTTTTTTGGTCTACGGCACACAAGCGGAAATTCCCCCCCAATTCTGGTGGGCTCCCTCCCCGTAAGGGCCCCCTTCCTGTAAGAAGCCTTCTCGTAAGGGCCTTTTCCGTAATCCTTCTCTGTGAAGGGATTCGTAAGAACCCTTAAGGGCGGCGTTTCCCGTAAGGGGTCTTCCCGTAAGAGGCCTCCTCGTAAGGAGCCTTCCCGTAAAGGTCTGCCCGTAAGGGCCCCCTTCCCGTAAGAAGCTTTCCCGTAAGGGGCCAACCCCAGAAGGGAGCCTTCCCGTAAGGCCTCGCCACCCCTTCCCGTAAGAGGCCCTTCCCGTAGCCCAGCCGCCTTCCGCATAAGGGACCTTCTCGTAAGGTACCTTCTCGTAAGGGCCCAGCTTTCCTGTAAGGGACCCTTCCCGTAAGTCACCCTTTCGGTGACGCATGGGCCTCCTGCAAGGAGCTGTCTCGTAAGGGCTCAGCCTTCCAGAAAGTCTCTTCAACCCTTCTTGTAAGGCTCCAAGCAAGCCCCCCTTGATAAGGGGGTTTGGGGGGCAGAGAAACCCTAAACCCGACAAAGGTCATAAACTGGGTGGGTGGGTTGGGAGAGATCAGTGAACCTTTGCGCGCACCACACCACACGTCTTGCGTGGTGGTGCGCGCGGAACGTGTCACACGCCCTAAACCCCAAACCCTAAACCCAAAGCCCCCAAACCCTGACTCCTAAACCCAAAACCCCCAAACCCTAAATCAACAACCCCTGAACCCTGAGTCCCAAACCCCTAAACCCTAAACCCTGAATCCAAAACCCCCAAACCTTAAACCCTAAATGCAAACCCCCTAAACCCTAAACCCTAAATCCAAAAAACCCTAAACCCGTCAGCCTAAATCCAAATCCCCCCCAATCCAAGGCCCCTAAACCCAAAATCCAAACCCCTCAACCCTAAATCCAAAACCACTGCACCCTAAATCCAAAACCCCTAAGCCCTAAACCTTAGAGCCGTAAACCCTAAACCCCAAGACCCTCCTAAATCCAAAACTCCAAACCCCTAAACCCCCTAAACTGTAAAGCCTAAAGCCGCAATCCAACCCTAAAACCTTAAATCCAAAACCCCCAAACCTTAAATCCTTAATCCAAGACCCGTAAACCCTAAATCCAAAGCCCCAGAACCCCAAACCCCGAAACCCTAAACCCAAAACCTTCCAACCCTATACACTAAATCCAAAACCGGTAAACCCTAAATCCAAAGCCCCTGAACCCTAAACCCTAAATCCAAAGCCCATAAACCCCAAACCCTAAACCCAAAAGCCCCCTAAATCCTAAATCTGAAAACCCCCCTTAACCCTAAATCCCAAAACTCCTAAACCCTAAATCCAGCACCCCTGAACCCTAAACGCGATACCCCGAAACCCTACATCAAAAACCCCCAAACTCCAAACCCTAAATCCAAAACCTCCTAAACCCTAAATCCAAAACACCTAAACCCTAAAGCCAGAACCCCTAAACCCGTAAACCCTAAATCCGAAACCCCCAAACCTTAAACCCTAACTCGAAACCCGCTAAACCTTAATCCCTAAATCATCCAAAACCCTTGAACCCAAAATCCAAAAAACCTCTAAATCCCAAATCCACAACCCCTAAACCCAAAATCCACAACCCCTAAACCCTAAATCCAAGACCCCTAAACCCTTAACCCTAAACCTGAAAGACCCAAACCCTAAACCCTAAATCCAAAACCCGTGAGCCCTAAACCCAAGCCCCTAAACCTTTAAACCCTAAACCATCCTAAACCCAAAACCCCCAAACCCTACACCCCAACCCTAAACCTTAAACACCCAAACCCTAAATCCTACATCCAAAACCCCCAAACCCTAAATCCTCCCAGAATCGTGAATTGGCTAAGTGGCCCACGTTATCGTTGGCTTAAGCACCCTAGGGCGCAGATCCTTCCGGCAGGACAGCATCGAGTGACCTGCGTTTTTGTTGGCTTAAACATCCTAGGGCGCAAACCCTTCCGGCAGGACAGCATCGTGGATTGGCTAGGTGACTCGCTTTTTTTTTGGCTGAGTGGCCCGAAACAGCGTGGGTTCCGGATTGGCTAAGTGAGCCGGCGTTTTTGTTGGCTAAGTGACCCTTGGCCCACCGCTTTCCCCGACGCAAAATCTCCCGGTGTCATCCGATCACAAACTCACGCGTCACATGCCATCTGCACTGTGAACGTCACAAGTGATTCCAATCCGCACGTCACCTTCAGTGTGGGCCACCTGGCCTTCTTGAGCACAATTTCATGCACAACCTTGAGGTTCATTCATCGGCCTATCTGGTGCACATGGTCAGCCAAGGTGGTGAACGATTTTCTACGACATGTCCTGGCGCTGAATCAGGTGAGGATCACATGTGGTCGTGCAGGATATCTGGCGTTGAGTACTTACGATGCAAGTCATGGAAGAGTTGCTTGACGAGACTCTGAATGCTACAGGCCTCGGGTTAACAGGATTTCTGAAGAGTCCTTGAGCACTCTCAAGAAGTGAACCCGTCACCTCATAACATCCAAGCACTGGTCCTTGTCTTCGGACGAAGCGACATTGGAGACCTTGTCGTGCATGTCGCGAGACCTCACAGACTCGAGTGGGTCAATCAATTGCCATCGTTGTTTGAACATGTCCACTCCGTGACCTGATGTAGGTTACGCTGCCCTGCTGCATTTACTGGGCAGCGCGGTACACCAACTACTGCTCCGTTCAAGAGGCTGGAGTGCTTTTTCGTTCAGTATGCTTCATATGGGGTGGCAGGCTTGTAATCGATTGTGGTCTACAATCGTCATTGTCATCCAGTTCTGGGTATGCCTTTGGAGTTGCACCAGCCCGATGAATTTTGAAGAGATTAGAAGTTTGCGCAGCTATCAAAGTTGGACTTACAAGGTACTTATTGCATCACTCAGTGCTCCAGCTCATGAACAGAGTGTTAGCAACATTTGGCTTGGAAGCTTTTGCTTGATGTTCGGGTACGCTCAGTTTTTCTCCTTTTGATTCTCGGGACCAGCGCCAGGATGCAAAAGAACATTGGGCTGTGGCACATTCCAATCCACTGCATTCTGTGTCCACCAGCTGCCCTGGAGGTGAATGCTGGGGATCATGCAGCTTGTGGGCAAGTGATCGGCTCACGCTTCGAGCATCCAGCCTATTACTTGGTAGCTGCCAGGCTGCACTCCTATATCAGACTTTGCAGGTTGCGCATGTCCGGCGTGCCCACAACAATTACGAATGCTACGAGCATTATGTAGGACAGCCATACTCATACACGCTCAAAGCTCTTGAAGGTGTAGGCTCGGTAGCTGGAGACTTGATTTTTGCAACCCTTCCCGGTACAGAAGATGCTGGGCTTTTAGACCAAGCCACTGGCACCCCTACCAGGTGCTCACGTTTGCTGCCCGGCGCGGGTCTCAGTGCAAGATTTTGCAGAGGCTCAAAAGGTGTGGGGACGTTGGAGGGCACCTCTGGTACAGGCCTTGGTTTTTGAGGGCCTAGCTCTGTTTATTTTGGGCCGGACAACTAGATGTTGACGTCAACGACAGACTGTAACGCCAAAAGGGCCAAAAAGGCTACTGCAGGTCCACGGAGGTCATGACGGTGAGCATGTGCCAGGATCCTGGAGTTCTACGCCGTGTGGAGCAGCAGATGCTCAGATTTCAGTTGAGAAGCCCAGGAGTTGGTAGTTTTTGGTAGCTTTGCAAAGAGTTGTTCCAATGGTGTTGCAGCCGGTTTTGTCCACAGGGCAAATCGTCATTCTGTGTCTGCGTGCATGTGGAGCTGATACAGTTTAATGTGGAGCATAAGACGCAACCTAGATCAGGTGAAGTTTGGCCTTCAACTCTTGGTGACCAAGGATACGACCTCAACCGCATCCAAGTTCGGACGCTCGTCAAGAGTGATTGATGGGGCGGAGGGATGTGTTTGTTCTGTGCCAAACAATCCCAAACACCGAAGCCTCAACAACCTGAAATCCTACACCCTGGACAAGCCCTAAAACCTACACGCCCCAAACCCTAAACAGCCCAAAGCCCTGAACACTAAACAATCCCTTAAACAGCCCTAAACTCTCAACAGTGAATCCGAAGCAACCTCAAACCCCAAGCCTTAAACAAACCGCGGCCCTGAACCCTGAACAGCCCTAAACCCGAAACAACCCCACCCTAGACCCTAAATCCGAAACGTTGAAGCCTAAACCCTAAGGTCCGTTAAAAAAAAAGACCTAAACCAAACCAAACCCAAACCTTTCAAAACCCTAAACAGTCCTAAAGACATTGGCCGTCGATATAGAGTCCCGACGCAGATTGCACGGGCATGCTTTGAAACCGAAATTCATTAGCTGGCCATTCAGCACTTTAGGGGCTTGTCGGTTGACAGCTGCAACTCACGACGTGGTTGTGTGCATGATGGAAACTCATTTGGTCGAACATTATTACATGAAGGAAACATATGGAAACCTTACCGCTGTACGAAGTGCATGACCTTAGAACCGTCGTGCTGTGGCTGAAGCTCGGAAGCCGCTGTTGCGCCAGAAAAGTTTTGCAAAGAGGGTCCCGATAGGACTTTGTTTAAGGCATTAGGAATCGTGTGCTGCTGGGGCAGTTTCACATTGGAATGGCCCCGAAACAAGGAAACGCTTCGGTTTACTCTTCAGCGCTCTTCAGCCAGACTACTACTTGTGGTTCACCGTGGAAGGCAGGGCGTAACATGCGCCAGAGTTCTAAAGACTGAGATCATGGAAGGACACCTTGGTGAAACTGTTTTCAGACCGCAGTCATGTAGAGCTCTGGAGCTTTGGCCATCGCATCCAGTTTGTATTTGTGCAACAGTTCAAACCCGTGGAGGGTCCATGCTCTTCATGATGGCCGCTCTTACTGCTATGGTGGACCCCCTCACTTCGATCATCTTGACACTCGGCTCATGATTTAAGATCTCCGCACGGCGTGGAAATTCAGCAGCCCTGAAAACAGCCCACAGATTCATAGCCAGGATATTGTCCTACGAGCTCTGTTTCCTGCTCCTGTTGGTGTACAATACGCCGTTCTGGACAGTGAACCGCCAGGCGTTGAGGAAGACGTGACCTGCCAGCATTTGATTTCGGAATTTTCCGCGATTCTCCGGATAGGCCCCGGACTGCAAAACTAGTCTATGAAAACAAGAAGGGCTTAGTCAAACATCTAGCATTATTTTTCAGGAACTTATCGTGAGGTGAAAGTTAGATACTGACGATTTGAAGTTGGCATTTGAATGTCTGCTTGTGTTTGACATGGTTTTCGGAAGTCGTATGATGGGGGAAACATGGGGAAACTTGAGGTTTTGACCTGTTTTGAAATGATATCCGGACACATCTGAAGGGGTGAAGAGCATTGGCACATCATCCTTTTCTGACCCAACAAAGCTCTTTCATTATATTAGCGACGACAGCAAGGAGTGGGTGAAATGGAGCCCGTATCAAACCTACACTGGATGGGATCTGAAGTTGCTTTCGTTTCTGAAGCTTGTGGAAGGATGAAGTTTGATAATGACTTGGCTTTTCAATAGGTCTGGCAGATTCAAGCTTTGTGAGATTCATGTTGACTTATCTCTTCTGAACTGAAATCTTGACCGCATGTGCGTGAGCTGAAAACGCTGCCGAAGGGTTGCTTGGTGGAGGCGACGCACGACTGGTATGCACCAACAACTTTACTACAACAAACCTTGCCGAGGAAGCGTCGTGTGGCTATGTGCTTCGTGCTAGCTGCATCGACGTGTGCCATGGCTGCTCGGCTGAAACTATCGTGAGGGATATGCTCTCGTCTGATAGTTAAAACTTCACGTGCTCAGGCCAACATCTTCGGGGGCTGGCTCAGTGTTATTGTTGAAGCCGCTGAAATTGGCATTTCGGTTCTGGACGCGTGCCTTGATCCACTTTGGCAGCATGTTTTTGTTGATGTGTGTTTTTAATGCGACTAGGGCAGTCGGTGGCAAGTTGAACGCGGATGTGAAACGTTCAATGTTGGGGCTCATGCGCTGAGGGGATGTGAATGCAGACGTCTTTGCTCCAGAATCATGTGACAGATGATTATTTGTTGACATGGATGCTGGTGTTCTATTCCGCATCTATAAAGATTTCACTCGCTGAGGTGAACTTTCGCAGGAGAAATCAAGGTCTGAGCCGGATAGCCCAAAGCCCCTCACCACAAGCCTTGAAATAACCAATTTTGAAGGGTTATTGTCCAGAGCCGCGGCGTCTTCTCAGGTCTTATACTCGGCAGGAAACGCAGCAGTACCAGCTTGTGGAGCACATGGTGGATTTTGTAATGTTTGCTTCCTTGATCTTTGTTCTTTTACTGGTCTTCTGGAAGCTGTTCTACAACAGCAGCTCGTCTGAGTTGGTTTCTTTCTCCTCATCCCTTACGCAGCTGACACTTGCTGGGGTAACTAGGAGTCTCCATACATGCAAGAGGTCATTGCCATGTCAACCGTATTTACATCTAATGTGGCTGTGAGTGGAAGCGAGTCCCCTTCAAGCCTCAGGCAAAACACTGCGGGCTGTTCCCCTTAAAATTTTCAGATCTTTGGAAGCTCTATGCAAGATCATTCTATCAGTGCAGCTTTTGATCAGAGTGTAAGTTACATGCCGTACAGTCATCAGGCTGTAATTGCCTCCTGAACTGAACCCTGGCAATGCTCCTGGTCGCCCAGAATTCGCCTTTACCTGGGCCATGGACGAGTTGACGGGCACGCCGATGAGCGCTGGGCTCCGGACTCCAGCTCTGGGAAGGGATAAGCTTCGGAGATCTCTTGCTCCAGCTTTTATCCAGCTTCACCTTACCGGACCCGATTTTAGGAGAAATGTTCATGTCGGATGGGATGGTGGATCGTTCGGAAAAGTTGGAGCAACCTTAATCTGACATCTGATGGTGGCTCTCTGAAGGCGGATATGCGCAACTGTTGTACATGTTCAGCAGAACAGGTTCTGATGCGGAAGAGAGACCCTCAAAGCAAACTTGGCCTCTCAGGAAGTTCATCCACTTTCTTCGCATGCTCTTCGGAATGCGCAGCCACCCGGCCTTGGGAGCATGGATGATACTTTCAGGCCTTGGCTTTGTAAACAGTATCTTAAATTTGCTGCGAGCATATTGGCTGATTTGAATCCGACCTGCCACAGCCTAGGCATTGACGTTGCTGTCCAAGTACAAGGGGCCGCTGGGATCTGAAAAAATTGGAAAGTTTGTGCTTTCGATGAGTGACACCATCTCGTTGCTTTGTATCGCCTGTCATCCTGCGTGGTGACAAGTTCCTCACATTCAAGGAATCAGCTCTACAAATGGATACGCAGCGAGCATCCAGAACTCAACGTGATGACGCCTTGGCCTGTTGGTTAGGAGTGGTGCGTCTAGAAGGCCAGCATGTATGCATCATACATCATCTACTTGGACCAAAGTCCCGCGACAGAGCTATGGCCCCAAAAAGGAGCAGTCAGCATTCAGGACCTGCTGGTCAGTATGCGCATGGCGCTCTTGTACTGGCTGACCTCGGATGCGCCCTTCCGCTTCACTGATGCCTTGTGGCGAAAATGCTCGGGTTGAAGGGGTGAGGACTGGGAAGTTGGAAGCTTCGAAGTGTGAAGCCACGCTTGGCAAGGCAATGTTCCAGCCTTCTACTCCAGTTAACTATACACTCTAATTTTTTGGAAGAAAGCTGGGAGCTTTTGGAGGTTGATGTCGCAGCCTTCCTTGGACAAGCACGTTGCATCAAAGTAGCTGGAAGGTGAGACAACTCCTCATTCTGGCGACGCAGGGTATCCTCCGCACGCACCGCTGCTTTTCTGCGAAGAGCTTGACATGAGTTGAGCTCTCGAACCCTTTGGTTCCTGTGATTTGTTTGTGCCAGGCTTTGCCTGTGATGTTGCAGAATGCGGACCCGTGATCTTTGCATCCCTGAGTTTCGTACCACTGCGACTCCGAGGAAGCGCGTGGCAGAAGCATTTCATTGACCTGGAGGCTCACAGCGCAGGGGTCGTGGACTGCAGGTTGTAGGATTTCATACTAATGTAGATTTCTTTGGTAATGTATTGCCAGCTGCTGTTGGCTTCTTCCGGCAGCCAGACGTTTCAAAGCAGCAGTCCTGTATGAAGTTCTCTGGGCTCCCTTCAATGAGTGAAGTTTCAGTTTGTGCGGCTGTTGGGCTCCGCAGATCCGGCCAAGCAAAGCGTAAAGTTACAACTGCGTTGGATTCTTTGCTTCAAGTCGACGTGTCCTTCGAAAACGGGACGGATCAAGATCTGGCTGCAAAGATATTGTCCAATTGTCCAACAGCTCGCGCTTCTTTCAGCTTGAGGCGAAAGTGCTGACCGGAAGCAGAGCCTGGGATGAAAGGAGATGAGGGATTTTATGCTCCAAGTAAAGCACGCTTTGACCAAAAAGCACGGAAGCGAAGTGAGGGAATTTCCGTGGCACCTGAGGGCTCGGCATGAGTGAAGAGCGACACTTGCCACATCAGTCAAGCCAACGCCAAACTCAGGCAATCCGACAAAAGGCTATGGTGGGGCTCTCCCCGGCCTCTTATCAGGCTTTGGGCTTTAGCATGTGTAACTCAAACATATCTTAAGCACTTCATCAGGCCAGCGCATTGAGGACACACCAAGATGCCTGAAGTGACTGCATGGTGCCACTTTCTCTGTTGTAGAGGCCGAGACTGCATAACCGTAGTCGGAGAGCCAGAGACTGCCACGGCAAGTCGCCAAGTTCCGTGCAATGCAGGAGGCCAAGCTTCAGTCCCGATGAGGGACATGCTCAACCAGAGCTTTCGCAAAAACGGTGAAGAGCACGCAGCGCCTTGGACTTGCTCTCACAGGATTCTCAAATCTGTTCCCAGAGAGAGTTTCAGCTGTTGTTGAGTTATAAGCAAAGGCTCTTCGTCATGCCCTGAATGAAAAGAAACAACAGACCAGACCAGGGATTCGAGTTCTCCAACTGTGCTCGAGCTTCTTTTTGTTCTTTCAGCTCGACTTTGGGTGGCCCAAGGTGAACAGGAGCCCACCCGACTGATTCTCTGTTGTAATGCAAGTTCTTTTGGGTCCCTGAAGCCGTGCCTTTTTCACCGTCTCAGGCTCAGCGCATCTTTCCTGAGGACGCTGCCAGGTGATTTCGCATAAGTTCTTTTAGAGGATCTGATTCATGCCAGCATGACACAAGTGATGAAAAATCATGCAAACAGATATTCACCGATATAATATGCTGTAATAGTTAGTTTCCATTTTCTTCTCCATTATCCCAAAATATGCCCGTTTATAATATAGTAGTTTCCATTTTCTTCTCCACTATTCCCCATATGTACCATGGCGGCCAGGAGATTAACGCGGCAGTGCAGGACTTCTGCGTGCACGGCAATCCACGACGTCGTAGCCTGCCAGCAGCCCAAACCCATGAGTACCCTATTATAATGTAATAGTTCCCAAAATTAGGGTCCCATTTTTGGTACCTCTAAGTGTTAGATACTATATGCCCTATAATAACTAAGCCGCCGTTCTGCGAGTCATGCACCGTGCGCGATGGCAATTAGAAAATTCAAAAGTACAAACATTCGAAAATTCAAAAAATCGAAAATTCAAAAAGTCGAAAATTCGAAAATTCAGAAATCCAAGTTTTCAAGATTTCGGGCTGGGGGCGCAGATTGCGGAAAACAGGCACCGCGCACTTCAAACATTCAAAAATTCGAGAATTCACAAATTCGAAAATTGGAAATTTCGAAAATTCAAAAATTCGAACATTCGAAATTTCGAAAAAAATGAAAATTCGAAATTTCGAAAAAAATTTGAAAATTCGAAAATTCGAAAATTCAAAAACAAATCGGAAAATTCGAACATTCAACAATTCAAAAAATTGAAAATTCGAAAATTTGGAAATTCAAAAACTCGGAAAATTCGAAAATTCAAAAAATCAAAAATTCAAGTTTTCACGTTTTCGGGCTGGGCTCACAAATTTCGGAAATCAGGCACCGCGCATTTCAAACATTCACAAATTCAAAAAATCGAAAGTTCGAAACGTCAAAATCCGAATTTTCAACTTTTCGATTTTTACGCGCAAACTAGAAGCAGAAACCAAACTACCAACCCCCCAGGCCTGAGGTGGGGCTCTGGGGGGCCGCCGAGGTGTCTAGCCACGACATATCTGGAGCAGGTTTAGGTGCCCTACGAATCTGAAGCGTCTATGTGGAGATGTACATCAGAACTTAACTTACTTGTGACATTCTCAAAAGCCCAGCAGAGGTACCTCTTGCAGTAACAATCCCCTTGCTTTCGGAAGGTCCGTGAGAAGGCATCGCTTCATGAATTCTGAGACACTTGTCAGAGCTTTCACAAGGCGGGTCTGCAGAACCTGCCTGAGCAAACTGCCAGCGTTCATCGAATGCTTCCATTGCACGTTTCTCTGGTCGTGCCTTGCAGCATGCATGACTGACTGAGCTGCTTCATGCGCGCTGTAATTAACGCTGCCCAGCCTTGACCTTGTAATTCCGGAACATGTCCCCGTGTGGACGCTGCGCCGCGAAAGCATCTGGCTCCAGGCGGTCACTAGGGCCCTCAGGAGTTACAGGAGCTCGTGCCAGCCGAGCAGGCTTCTCTGTTGCGTGCATCATTGTCGAGCCTTTAACTTCCAGCCCATAAGCTGCACTTTGTTGTGCTCTCCTTGTAATGAGACCTTGGCAGTGCACCGATGATGGGCCATTGCCTTGCCGCTGCCTACCGATCCGGTCCTGCTTCGCGCAGCCTACTGGATGGCGCTTTGCACTGCCCCGCGAGATCACCAACTTCATTCGCAACCAGAAGAATCACCTGAGAATGCACGCGGACCACGTGCACCATGCCGACAGTCTCGTGGAGACGGCCGACAAGATTACTCGATCCGGGTCTGGATTTACCTGTGTCTGTGGCTTCTCCGACAGCCATGTGAGTAAGATGCTCAACCATTGTTGCTGAGACTCCAGTGGCTCGGCGGCTGCGAGACCAGGTCCCTTGCCGGCCTCGCGTGCTTCCTGGAAAGCCTTTCAGAGACTGCGTCCACTACTTGCAGGCAGCAGCGCCGCCTCCGCCACATCGGTTCATGGGGGTGAGCCTGGCCTTGCGCAACTTGCGACCACCTTTGCCAGCCATCGCCGGACAGTGCGTCCCTTGGTCCTCCACACTTTGGGCGATCAGCGACTGGGTGTCCGATTGGCGTCGTTGCAGCATGGCGCAGCTGACCGACCACTGCAGGTCGGTGACTTTGTGCCCCATCTCTCCAAGACCGATACATTCTGCTGCGTTTGGACTTCCCCGCGCAATGGCTTTGCTGAGATAGTGAACTTTCAGCCCCTGCGTCGTTGCCAGAAGCATGCTGCCAGCGGCGCCGACCACTGCTATCGTAAGTGTGTGGCAGCCAACTCTGAGTGCCCTGACACCTACCGTCGGGAGGTGCCGCTTACAGCTCAAGGAATGCCTGTCCTGACGCCGCAGCCCTTGCAGAATTGGCCAACAGCAGATGCCAGCGCTGCTGCTGTTCTACGCCTGGCGTGCGATGCAGTCACTGGCACCACCGAGCCTCCGGCACTGGCAGGCAATGGTCGAGTGATCTTTGAGGACACGGCTGTGACGCTGTTGCAGTGCCGCGCTATGCCGGCTTCCTGTCCCAGATGCACTGATGATGACTCTGCTTGCGTTATCCGATCTCGAGGAAAGCGTTTCGCTGCCAAGTTCTTATCTGCTCAAGGAGTACGACTAGTTCGCAGCACCATATATGAGTGCAAGGCACATGGCTTTCGCTACAACCTTCCTATTGGCACTGCCACTACTGGCACCTCCTTAGTCGGTGACGTTCTGGGCCAGTGGATTGTCAGTGGTGAGGTCTGGCCCGCGTTGTGGTCTGCGTTTCAAGACAGCGAGAGCTACAGGGCAGTCCAGAAAGCAATACGATCCAGTACCGAGACTGCAGTCCTGCAGTCGTCGAGCCAGCGTCAGCTCCGAGGCTCCTTGTCCGTGTTGGGACTCCATCAAATTTTTCTCCCCGTAGAATATATTGTAGCCTTCAGTATGCCCCCCCAAGCCTCCCAGGTGAAATCAACGCATTCCGCCGTTTCCTGCGCAAGTGCACCTGCCTCAGGTGCAGCGTTGCTTAGTGTGCCCTGACAGAACGCTCGTCAAGTCTTGGCTGCATACCTACAATATTCTGCCATTGCTCCCTGACTTGGCCGCGAGAATAGTGGGAGCATACGGGGCCGTGATCAACATAGACTTCAGCAGCTCAGACAGCAAGCAGCTCCTGCCGAAGCGAAAGACCAAGAAAAGTGTTGCCGCCCCGAGCAAGCCAGCTGCAGCGAGTGCGGCTGTGAACCAGGCGGTACGGCAGCTGCGTCACAAAGGCAAGTTTTGGTCTGGATGCCGCTCTGTCGTAGCCGCTGCAAGGGCTGGTCGAAAGCGAACGTGGGGAGCTGCCACAGGCCTAAATGACATGCCCCTCCTGCCAGCTCTATTTGCCAAAGCCGAGGGTGCATCCGCCAAGCTCCAGTTGCTGCAAGTTTGCTTGAGGCCACATCCATTCTACTCTATCTTGCGTGGTGCTTGTAAGTGGCTAGACCCCCTAAGCCCTAAGACCTGCAAGCCTTAAACCTTGCCGCTCGAAGTGGGTGCCTCAGCTCTTCAGGTTGGCGGCGTGAGCCGGTGTTCGCCCGGTGGCTATATGCTTTGACGACCTGGAGCAGTCTTGGCTCACGGCGGCCAACGCCTTGGAAGCTCACTTTCCTGCTCAGGTTCACCGCAAGTTCATCGCGCCGCAGTGTCCACTTACCCTGCGGCATCACGACATTCTGGACCAGGGACATGGCCAGGATGCTTTGCGTGTCTACTTTCGTCGTGTCTACTTTCGTCTGGCCGAGGCTATTGAGTGGCGCAGCTGGGATGCTGCGTGGTCCCTCCGTTGCGCCAGACAGCTTCTGCGTCGCTGGACCCGTGTCGAGCGCCTGGAATCAGCTGACTACGTCAAAGCTGAGATGGCTGAGGGTTTTACCGGGCTCAAGTGGCTCACAGTGGGGGCTTTTGCAGCGACAGACATTGGACAAGTTCTTCAGGGATACTTCCGCGGCGACGTCCTTCCTCGCGATGCTTACGACTTCATGTCTCGGCGTATTGCCATCGAATGGAAGCATCCGGACTCCAGCCAGACACTGCCAGACCCTGCCAGATCAGTGATTCTACAAAATCTCGCTCGCGTAACCGACTTGGCCAACCTCTCTGTGCTGCAGGCGGGGGCCCTTGCAAGAACCTTTTGCTTTCAGTGCTCCTGTACTTACTGTAACTTGCCCTTCCTTCACAGGCGCGCGACCGGGTTGATGCTTTGCTTTACATTCGAGAGATCTGCGCAGATTCCATGACAGCCGCGTTGACTTCTTTCGAGAACCTCTTCCGGCGTCGTTGTTTTCCGGCTATGGCAGGCGGCTCCAAAAAGGCTGTGGGCTCGGGCCCAGCTGCGATGTCTCCGTCATGTCCGGCCCGGAGGCTCAAAAAATCTGCGCGTTCCGCTGCCAGATGCAGTGCGGGCTGCGCCCTAGTATCTGGGCGGGAAGGCCTGCGCAAGGCCATCGAGCTGCAGAAGAGGCCAGCAGTGCTGGATGGCGTGGAGCCAAGCAGTGGGCCGCTTCGCACGGTTGGCCGGTACGATTGGCGTGGAGCGCCTGTGGAGGAATCGACAGAGGCGTACGCGCAACGAGCACGCTCAGTCGGTGATGCAATCACCGCGAACCTGCTGGAGCTCTCCTGCTGGCAGGCTGAGGTCCAGACTCGTTTCCTCCATCAAGATGACGTGTCAGTGCAACCTTGGCTGGTCAGTGCGTGTGACCGGATTGCTGCTGCGCTGCTACAGGACGCTGCTTCGGATACCCTCCATGCGCCTTTATCTGCAGCACAGGCCCCGGCCAACCTGGGCCCGTTTCAAGAGGATTGCGTCGGCGCCCTGTGCGCGGCCTTTGCGCAGGGGAAGCTGTGACGTCAGCCTTTACCACGGTCTGAGCTAAGCATGCTGGACATCACAACCTGCGACATAGGTGCGTTCCAGACTTGCCAATTTCGTGGACAAAGACTTTCCACTGCAACTTACAGATCCCAAGTGATTCACGCGCAGTGTGGCCTAGGTATCGCTGGACTAGCCCATCCAACCCCACGCATTCTACGTGTGCTGACATTCTTAGTTCTTGCTTCACTATTGATCCTTGCCGTTGCTTCCCTGACCTATTTCCTGGCTCGCGCGCTGCAGGCTGCCTGCCTGCGGCGCGCAGCGGACCACGCTGCGGCAACCCTTCTCCCGAAAGGTCGGCAGCCTCCAGACGTTTTTCATGTGTAGAACTACAGAATTCTGTGCGTGGGAAATGAAGCGTTGTCTGAGGGCTTCCGGTCTACGTTCAGGGTTTGGGGCTTGGGGCTGGGGCTTTGGGGCGCAGGCTCATGCCCGGAGCAATCGTTTTTTACATGTAGAATTCCGTAATTCTACGCGTGAAAAATCTGGGACCATTCCACTGCAACCTACAGACCCCAAGTGATTCATGCGCAAACGTGGCCTATAGGTATCCGTGGACTTTTCCATCTAGCGCCATGGATTCTACGCCAGCTGACACTCTTAGTTCTTGCTTCACTCTTGATTCTTTCCATTGCTTAGCAGCCGGACCTACTAGTTCCTGGAACGCGCGCTGCAGCAGGCTGCCTGCCTGCGGCGCGCATGCGCGCGCGCCAGCGGACATCGCTGCGGAAACCCTTCTGCGAAAGCGCGGGAGCCTCCTGCCGTTCTTCAAGTGTAGAGTTGGAGGGTTCTATACACGGAAAATGATAATGACACGTTGTCTGAGTGCTTGGGGTCGAAGGTCCAGGGTTAGGGTTTGGGGCTTGGTTTTGAAGGTTTGGGGTGCAGGCACGTGCTCGGGGCAATCGTTTTTTCCACGTGTATAATTCCGTGATTCTGCGCGTGACAAATCTGTTGATCCCTGCCCTTGCACTACAGCCTAGAGCTGCCAGGTCATTGAGACACGACCCTTGCAAATATTTTTCCTACTCTGATACTGCCTGCGTCACCTGCTACGGCAGGCTTTCTTCCTTCGGCGGTCCTCCTCAAGGTCGGGAGGACCCCAGGGGTGGTTTGCGCCGATCAAAATAGGCTGCAAGACAAAGCGTTAGGAAGCCCATTTTTTTCACTTGCAACAGTATTCAGCTCTTTGGCACATGCGGTGTTAATTGATTCACGGAGTGCTCAGTTCTTGGCGTGCTGCGTTGCCATTCTCACAGAGTGCGTGGCATTCTTTCACAGCTCATTGCCGCGCCGCGAGGGTTCAGTCACCCATGTCTGTGCGACATTTTTGCGAGCAAAAACGACTTTGGGCAACATGCTGTTGCGCGGTGCCTGAGCAAATACTTATTTCTCTCCATTACTAGTGCCTTCGCCCCCGCTGGCATCAACTCCATAATACCCATGATTCATCACTGGAGCTATGCGTGTTCCTTTCGCAGTAGATCAGCAACCTAGTACAACCCATGGAGCAATCGCAGGGCAGTCCGCAAAAGGTGACCTCATCCACTCTGCAGGACATCGAGAAGCTGGCTGGCGAAGAGTGGCAGAGCATGCTGCAGAGAATCGAGAACGAATCTGACCCGGCGGAGAATGTGCGCTCCAGACTCCTGCAAGTAGTGAAGGACGCGCTCCTTGGGGCAGGCGTGCTAACTCCGGAGTGTGCCGCAACAGCTGCTGTGCAAGTCCTGCGACACGGTCCTGAGATAGTGCGCGAGGAATTCCTTGCCCGCTGGGCTCAGGCCATCTACAATGAGGATGCAGTCGGGCAGGAGTACAACCTGCGCAAGATGTCGCCAGTGTCTAGGCTGCGTGCGTGTTATGTCTCGTGCCTCATTCCTTTCGCGAGGTGCCCCTCCTGAGTCCTGTGTCAGACTTCCTAGCTCAGGAATCCGGTGTGCGGACCACTTTGGCGATGCCATCGAGGCCTTCTGCAACGATATCCTCCAGATTGACGCCCAGAGAAAGACCCCGCTGCAAGCTGTTTGCGCAGTGGAGCTGGCAGAGGCCTGCCGTCGTGTGGCCAGAGGAGGAGGTTGCAGTCCTGACGGACACGCAGTACATGCTGCGCTGCAGTCGCAAGCCCTTTTTGGTTTTTTGTGGCCAACAGCAAGACGCAGTGAAAGTGGTCGCGGTGCCCGGCACCGAGTCCAAGTGGAACGTGGTGGGAAGTCGACTGGCGCAGGTCCTGATTGGGGCCAGCTCAGACGGAAAAAACAATGTGAAAAACATTGTTTTTGATTGGCTACGCTGCAATGCGGAGGTGGCCCCGACAGCCACGGCAGTGTGGCAGCAAGGCCACATCACGGTGCATGGGCTCCTCAAGAAGTTGCCGACCACGCGGCATCAAATACAGCTGATCAACGGCGAATTGGAGAAGGTGGTGAATGTCCGCCTGTCTCAATACCTACAAGAAGAGGACTTTATAGAGATATTAGATGGATCGAAGACCCTAGGAAAGGGGACTACTCAAGCTGAGACGTGCGTGGCTGCGCACGCCGTGTGCTGGCTCGGCACGTACGTCAAGCAAATGGGCGGCTCCAGCAACGGCAGAACCAATTCAACATGTATATATATATGTAAGTATATATATATATATTAATCATATTCTAGATTGGATTACAAGGAGCCATAAGGGGGGGGTTAAAGGGGCTTCGGGGGGGTTAAGGGGGTTTCGGGGGGTTGAGGTTACTAAGCCCCTTAAGCCCAAAAACCTTGAAGCCCTGAGCCTTACTAAGCCCTAAGCCCAAAAGCCCTCGGAAAGGCACCACCAGGAGTGGAGCCTGCAGCTTAACTTGCCTCAGCAAAGATATTCAATAATCGTAGTTCCAACTCTGTTCAATCCCATATAAACAGAACACTGTTTCGCGCATCAATTTTTCGCGCTGAACGCGCAAATTGCGGAAATCGGACATCACGCACATCAAACATTCAAAAATTCAAAAAGTCGAACATTAAAAAGTTCAAGAATTCGAAAATTCAAAAATATGAAAATTCGAAAATTCGAAAATTCGAAATTTCGAGAGCTCGAAAATTCGAAAATTCGAAAATTCGAAAATTCGAAAAGTCTAAAATTCGAATTTTCAACTTTTTGGGTGTTCGCTGGGCCAATCACCGTTGAAACCGCAACACGCGAAACAACACCACAGTATGATAATGTCTTACCTCCTGCCCAAACAAACGCCACGAATTGGCCAGAAGCTCTCATCATGTTTGTGGTGTGGTTTCTGGGTAGCTGGCAACTTATCCTTTCTAGGTCCATGCGCATGATGCACTTCGGGTTCATGTTGGGCTCACACTGGCAAACTGGAGCTGCCCGCTTGCTGATGTTTGCCAGATTGTGTTCATCTTTCACCCTGAAACTTGCATGTGTCTGGTTTTCAAACTCGCAACCCGCATTGCAGGATTTGCTTGATCCAGACAGCTCCTTCCATAAGGTCTGGATGCCAGCTATAAAACTCCATAACCAATGCAACTGCGATTGTTGAAGCTTCATTCGACATTAAAAATATGTGAGCATTGGTTCTTTAGTACTTTAGTCCTAGTACTGTTGGCAAGAATTTGCACAATCTCTGCCAGTACGCCCTGTCCTGCGGTGCTGGCGGTTTGAGGCGCTGAATTCATACATGAAGCCTACCAAGCTTACTCAAAAGCTTGAATTGGTGAATCAAGTACCGTCGCTCTTAAGCTAAGCATTTGTACAGTGTTCGTTTTGACTGGCACAAATCCTCCCTATCCGCTTGCACGAAATGCCGGCCGCTTCAGGTCACAAATTCCACATCAAGGTGCCTAAGGTTCATGTGCCGTTTTGGCCACTAAAGCCTTTAGCTCCGGTGGAGGAGGACGAGGAGCTTTGAAGGGGAGCTGCTTTTGATCTTTTGCCTATGCTCGTCAGGGAGACATGGTTGAGAACAATGTTCTTCGTGTTCAATGACTTGATCCGCCAGAGTGCTGCGCAGTTGGTGGAACATGCCACAGCTGAATAAATGTATTCCAAGGTTGACGAATTCCGAGACTCTGAGCACATGTCTTCATCATGCTGAGCACTGTATTTGATGAACCCTGAATGATGTCGTCGTCCCACTTGTACAGCACTGGTAACTGAAGGTCCGCCAAGAGCTTCCATAGAGCAACAATGTGTATTTCATTCTACCTAGCTTGTGTAGAGGTTTATATAGTTTTTCTGGGTGAATCTTTCTCTGGGTCTTTATCTTGTTCTGCGTCTTTCTGTGTCTCTGTCTTCCTTTGTACCTCAGTCCCTCCTGCTCTCGTGCTTGTAAGGCCTGCATCCGGACCTAGCAGATCTGGCAGACCTCTACATGTCGTGCAGACTGCACAAACAATTCCGGCCTGTGAGTGGCTTAAGTTCCAGCAAGCAGGAGGAAGATGATCCGCTGCCAGAGCAGGGGCAAGGGGATCAACAGCATCGGCAGGCACAGCCGTAAAAGTCGTGAGAGCTCGGGTGTGAGTCTTTTGACAGCAATGTTGTCGGTCGCTGTTCCCCAGGTCCTGAAAAGGCCTACGCATTCGCGGGCATTGATGGCCCATGGGCTGACAAAGCAGGAGGCGATGTGGGTCACAGGGTGGAAAGAGCTTGTTCTTTTGTTTTTGACCCACTGCCGTAACTCCCCACTGCAAGTATGAGCCGTTTCTGCCTGAGATTGTCGGACTGTAGGTTGAAAGCAAAGCTACAACTTCGTGACAGAATCGATGGCGAATGCCGAATCTAATAATCCAAGCTCAAGATGCTTTTTAGGTCAGTCTTGCCAGCAAAGCTCTGACAGCCAAGGGTGTTTGGTGGACATGACGGTGTTGGTTGTTGTGGTGCTACGCTTGTCGTCACAGCCCCTGCCCAGGATCCTGTTTACTTGGCCCCTTCGTCCTCTTGCTTGCTTTCCTGGTTTGTTTTTTTGGCTTCTTTGCACCTTGTCCTTTTGGCTTGGCGGCGTTCATGCTTTACGGCTTCTTCGCTCTTCGTACGACCCAGCATTGGTATTGCAACTGTCTTCACGGCTTGTACCCATGACTTGTTTTTGCTACCTTTACAATTACAAGTCATTGTCACTGGCACAACTAACAAAAACAATTTATTTGTTGCTTTAATTAGCCCGCCATCAGCATTTTTCAGTTCCTACTCACACGTACTAGTGTTACTCACTGTGACTTCTGATGCTGGTATTTTCTTACAAGATTTTGCCAGAAAAACTGTTATTGATATGGTTTAGCCGGTTTTTCACTGTTGCTACGATCACAGTTCGTATTACTATCACGCCTATTGTGGTTGTTCTTCCAATTAACGAGTGCTGTTTTCTCATTTTGTTTGGGTTGTGCCAAACGTAGAGCAGTTAGTCGTTACGAGATTCCGAGTCATTGATTGTTGCCACTATTGCTGTTATCATTGGTTTTCAATGCTAGCCTCACCATTCATTCGATTCGTTCCCATGCTTGCTACAAGTAAGATGGTTTGTATTACCATACTTATTCTTATTGTGACTGCTACGTCTGTTGCTGGCTTTGCTAGTATGGTTTTGTTGCCACAACATTCATTAATGTAGTGATCGGTGACCTAGCTTGTTCATATTTGAAATGCTATCCGTGGTGCTACTCTTACTTTTGCTTTCGCTGCAATTGGTTTATTGGCTGGGCTTATGCCCTTGTGTTATAGGTATTGTCATTATTAAGTTTGTCATGCTAGTATTTGAACTCGTAGCTAGTGGTCAGCACTTTGCTGCTGCTGTCTTTTGTTGTTGTTGTTGTCCTTGCTGGTTCGTTTTGTTGTGAATATACTGTCAACCCTGTTATGAGTATCCAACGTTGTGCACTTCCAGTTCTGTTCTAGCTCGATTCATTACTGGAACGACCAGTGTTGGTATTGTTGTCACTACCAGTGTTACCAGCGTCATTGAAGCTCTTGTGACCGTGTACTGAATCATTATCGTAGTTTTGAGTATCAGCTGCGCTATAGCTGGTGCTGCTGTTGATCGTTCTTGCTAGTGTTATCCTCATTGCTGAATTTTTGTCCGGCATTTGATCGCATTTCAGCTTCATATCCGTAGCTTTCAATACTAGGGTCTAGACTAGTCTAGACTATACAATGTGTAGAAATTCGACAATCAACAGTTTCGCATGCCATTTACCAACTTTTCCAGACTAGAATTACAAGCGTCGCACATTGGTACGTTTGCGTTGAGATTACAGATGCCAACAACTTGCTATTAGCGCAGTCATTGCTCAACATCATCGTTGCCCGGTTTCGCTTGAATTTCTCATGGTTGGCTCCAAGTACGGGCTATACCATGAACTCTAAGATACAGCAGTTGGGCTTGTTTGCTTCTCTTCTTACTCTGTGAATTGTTCTGCTCATACTAAGCAAAAGCATGAACCTGTGACTGAGAACTCTTAAGGCATCTTGGCATCATAGTAGCAGTAGTAGTGGCATCAACAGCATTCTGAATATGATGTTGTGGCCTGCTGTAGTGCTGTTATCGAGTTTGTTGCATTGCAGCTGCCTGCTTTTCTTTGTTGTTAGTATGACGCATGCTGCCCGATCAGCATTCGCATTTGATATTGGTATTGTTGCAGTTAGCACTTCGCTACCTTTCTCGCCATTGCGTATTTTTTGCTCTATTGGTCGGGGGACAGTACTGGTGAGAGCCTATTTGGGGAGCATGGGAACACGGATCATGGATTCAATGTCAGGCACTGCTAACAGTTCCAGATCTGTCCGTGCCAAAGTTTGCAACCATTGTGCCTGCGGCTAAACCCTCGCCCAATCCTCGGATTGTGCATAGAGCATAGAAGAGCAAGAACAGAAAAATAAGAAAAAGAAGACGATTGAATATAGAAATAACAAGAGTAGGGAAGAAGAAGGAATAAGAAGAAGCACAGTGCGTATAAATCATTGCTTGTCATGCATTGGCCTGCTTTCCTGGATGTATTCTCCATGTTGCAGGAGAAGAAGGATGAGTTGAGAGTGACGGATCGTTTTCGCGAACGCACCTTGGCCCCGCACAGACCTGCCCAGGCTCAAGGCATACTTGTTTACCAAGGGTGCAATTATTCGATTCGTGATATCGAGCTACAACCTGGAAAGCTCTCGCAAAAGCCAAGACTCCATGTGTCCTTTGTGAGCATTAACGAGAGCTGTCTAGCTCTACTGCCAATTTGCCAAATAGTACAAGGCTTGGCCTTCATCGATGTGTTGACCGAGCCTAAGTTCAAGCATGCAAGCCTCTTCGAATTTAGCAGGAAGATGGGATGACAACCGTTTCTGATACGTGTTGCGGAGCTTCTTCAGATCAGCTTGAAGGGGAGCAGCATCTCTTCTCAAGCAACAGCATCTGGAGACTCCCTGAAGTTGATTTCATATTGAAGGGCGAGCAACCCAGTTTTGGTAAATGGTGCGTTTGTTGTGCTCGCTCGTGTTTTTGCACTATGGCGGAGCATAGAGTTGATTTCGTAGCTCACGTTGGTTGGCGTGGGTTATGAATTCCAACAAGGTTTCGAGGTTCCATACTTGTGGCGTGGCCCAGATACCGTTAACCTGACCCCTTGATTCTAGACAGAAAGCTTGGCTTGTGCCTGTGAGTACAGGCAGACACTTTCTCTCCAAGACGACGCGCGCCATGCCTGCAACTTCAGAACTGGAGGGATCCAGGATAGGGGCTGAGCTCGGAAATGCCTTCACTTAGAAGCTCGTTGCCGTGCTATCAACATGGGGCTTTGGAGGCAGACAAAACGATCTTTAAGTCAGCTGCGTCGGACTTGGGGCACAGGTGGGCCCCTAACCCAGGTCTTCAGGCCATCAGGTGGGATTTCGGTCCGACAACAATACGATGCTCATAGGACAAGGTGGACAGGTCACAGTGAAACCCCCACGCAATAGAGTACCCACAGATACCCACAGCACAGTGGAGACCGCGCTGCGTGGCTCGGAATGTTGTTCATAGCCCGCTGCAGGGGTCAGCGAGGCTAAGTATTGCCACTTTTCAGTGCTGTGTTTGGAGCTCGGAGTCTGACTTCCGTTTTAGGGTCGGGCGGTTAAGAATTTGTAGTTGGGATTTGGTTAGGTTTTAGGGTTGGGGTTGGTGGTTTGCGGTTTTGGTGTTTGGGGTTGGTTATTGTCCAGGGTTGGGGTTTGGTTAGGGCTTAGGGTTTGGGCTTGTTTGGGGTTTAGGTCAGTAAGGTTTGGGGTTGGTGGCAGTTTAGGGTTGGCCTTGGTTGGAGTTCGGTTAGGGTTTAGGATTTGGCTTGGTGGGTCAGGGTTTAGGATGAGGTTTTAGGTTTGTTGGTTAGAGTTTGAGTTCTACCCTGCCTACCCTACCCTGCCCCCACCCGAACCCTACCCTATCCCACCCGAACCCTACCCTATCCCACCCTTTACCCGAACCCACCCGATCCCACCCGATCCACCTCCGACCTACCGCGTCCCGCCTCCTCCCATCACCCACCCAACCCCGACGTTCCCCGTTTCGGTCTTGGGCCTTTCACGCTTTTGTCTCTACCTCACCAGACCTTACCAGAACCTACAAACTACCCTACCTCATCCCTCCACCCTGCCCTACCTTGCCAAGCCGGCTACTCTCTCCCTACCTGAGCAATTTTCTGCTGGTTTGGGGTTTTGGGGTTTGGCGAAAAGGTTTGAGGGTAAAAGTTTAGGCTTGAGGGGCTAGGGTTGGGTCCAAGGTGTAGCGGTTTAGAGTCGGGACGTGAGGTCCTTAGGTATAGGGTCCGGGGATGTAGGGCTCAGGGTTTGGGTTTCGGGTTTCAGCGTTTGGCTTTCGGATTGCAGGTTTCAAGGTCCATGGTTTACCGTTTTCGAGGCTAGGTCTTGAGGGCTTCAGAGTTCGGGGTTGACAGTTTCAAGGTTCTGCTCAATTATGCAGTGCTGCGTTTTAGGTTTTTGGGATTTGTGTTGATTTTCCCTACCTTCGCGACCCTACCGTAGCCCACTCACCATAGGCTCCCTTCCTACCCTACGTGCTACCCACTCTACCCACCCCTGAAACCCTGCTCCTACCCTGCCCGCCCTGCCCTAACATACCCTTCCCTACCCTACCCTGCCCTGCCCTACTCCACACTGCCAGGTAGTGTTGTGTTTGGAGATGCTCTGCTAAAAAAGGAAAGGGGTGCCTGCACCGTGCTCCTGGCCTCAACCAAGCTAACCCGCTAACCTAGCCTTTTCGTACTGTGATCGGTGGTTTTACCCCTTTTGTTTGTACCGTGACCGGCTTGTTTTTTGTACTGCAACCTTTGTATCCTCTGAGCCGCCGACAGTCAGAGAGCAAACCCCAAGAGTGCAAGAAATCCAACTCAGGGGCCCTTGATCTGCTCCAGCTGGATGCGCATCTTGGCTCTGGGAGGGAGGGTGATGCCTGTGATCGTGAAATCCGCTTTGCCCAGAAGGTTGTTTGTGGTGTTTTCATGGCTTTGGGCTCGTTTCCCTCCACAGATCCTGTGTGATATCCGCGTGGATGCTCAGTTTGTGTGGGGGCGAAGTCAAGCATCATCAGTGTTGATGGATGATCTCAGGTCTTGATAACAATCATGGAAAATCGAAAATACCTGCGCATCCGTCCGTAGGAGAGTTCCTAAGGCGAATCCTAGAAGTTTCAGCGCCCGACTCCGCCTCTGGCCAACGTTTGCAGGAATTCCATCAGAAGGCACGAGTTGCAAACTGCCCCGCTGCACCACTCCAACATCATCTCAAGAACTCTCCTGGCTCCCATGCCCTCTTACACAAGCATATACCTGTGACACAGACCTGCATTGGCAAGTTATAGCTCGCTTTCTCTCTTCAATGAAGCTTGCTTCCCCCAGTACTTACGAACATGCTTCGAGGCCTTTTTCTGGTTTTGTAATTGGGCTTTTCATATCTTGGGGCCCCGTGATAGCCACAATAGCAACTGACACTGAATAGGCGTACTTCAAGATGAACTTAACATGCCAGAGCCTGGACCTTCCGAATAAGCTCGCTACAATAACTTCAGGACAGGCTGACGAAATTATGTTGCAAAAATGAGGTTCTTTTGGACAACCATTGCCGAAAATCAAGTCTTCTTTTGGAAAACATGTCCAGTCCTTTTTTATTGAAAGGGAGCAGCGATGAAGGTGGACCAGCTACATTCCATGGTGCAATGCGACAATGTGCAGACTTTATTCTTGTTAATTCTTGCGGCAACGGGTTTTCCAGCTCTCGTGAGATGGACCACGTCTCTGCAATGGTGACGCTGCTCCACGATAAGTTTGACTCCGAATTCACTTCGGCCGCTTGAGGGCATTGCAGAATCCTTCCTGTGTTCGATAGACTTTCCGATGTATCTCTCGACAATGTCTGTGCGCCGGTATGCGGCAAGGGGTCCATAAACTTCGGGAGACGTGACGTGCTGACGTCTCATGCCCCTAGTTTCAGAGTGGAGTGAACTGCGCGTGAGCATACTGCCCTAGAACATGGGTACAAGAGTTCAGCTCGCTTTGGGCATTGCAGCTTTTCTGGCAGCAGTAGGGAACAAGATTGCTTCCTGGCTATGCCCACCGCGTAGGAAATGTACTTAAAAAGGTATTTGTGATCCTGGAAATTGCCACTGCGCTTGCCAGATGGGCAGTGAAACAACCTATCGTAATGAGATGAACGATAGTCACCGGAAGGTTTGCGACGAGTTGGGGTTTCCACCAAGGGGTGGGTAATATGAGGGGTGAGGAACCAGAGGATTCATTATTGGCTGCTGATCAGATTTGCTCGGGCACGTGTAGTTCACATTTTGGATGTGGATTTGCACTTCTATGGGGTGGCTTTGCCAAGGTACATGGGGCAGAGGGTGATAGCAGTGCAGGAGTCCAGGGCTTGATCTTCTTGTGGACGGCCTACGCAATTCCAACAAACTGACCCAAGCGTGTTGTACATGAGAAAACAGAATACCAATGTCGTCATTGCCTGGTGTACTTTCGCCTGCGAATGCAGGCCGGCGCATCCTGAAGGTTTCTGGTAACTGCAGCAACTATGTGAAATCGCTGTGAGGTCGGGGCACCCAACCCCGAACCTGCTCAGACCTCAATCACAAGTCTCTGGATGAGTCGCATCCAAGGCCTCGGCAGTGCCAGTTGCAGAGCAAGAGGTTCCGCGGCACGCTCTCTGGTCAGCAAATCATCCATGGAACAGGGAGTCATGCTACAGGTGAGCACCTTAAACATTTTCAGCGGGTTGCGGCAAGGGAGCATCAGAGGGAGTATGTGATTTGTCTGCGCAACACCGTCATGTGTATGCATGTGACAAACTTGCGGGCTTGATGCCCCCGGCACCAAACTGCAAATCCATAAGTTGTGAACTTGTGATCGACAGCCTCTGCTGTGAAGTCCCGAGCGTCGGTAAACGTGTCAAACCAGGCTAAGACATCTTGAAGTTTACTGAGCTGAGAGGTCAAAGCGCTGCGGAAGATCAGGGGAGACACTGACCGGGGGAATGAATCATGGCTGCCCTCAAAGCATTCTTTGTTCCATGGAAGCTTTCGTAGAACATTGCCTTGGCAAGTTTGCCCTGACTGTTCTTCTGCAAGTCTGGTTTCCCAGTGCCATGAGCAGTTGGCTCACTCCTTGCCTCGGGTTCTTCTTGCAGGGGCCCTTTGCAAGCAATGCCGGTTTTGTGAGGAGTTCAGCCCCGCGTCGAGTAAAGTCTCTGCTGGGCAGGACCGCGAAGGGTCATATAACCTGCAACTGAGGGAGATGAACGGGTCGGAATGGAGTCTGAATGTGCGTTGGCTGTGACGAACGCTGTTTGAGCTAGATGGAGACTATGGGAATGGCTGGAAAACTTCTCTTCCCGTCATCGTTTGTAGAATCAGAACAAAACGCGAGAGAGCATGCGCAACAGGATGATTCAGAGCTTGTCTGCATCGAGATTCTGGGTCGTGGAACTTCTTCTGAAGATCTCAGCTCCTTTCATGCAGAGACGCTCGGCCTTTCCGACAGATCCTGAAAGCAAGGGTTTCTCAATACGTTTGAGGCGCCTCAGGACATGCTTTTGCAAAGTTTATCGTAGAGTAATCGCCGGCTGGATTTCATTTCTTCAGTTTCTTGGCTCCGGGAGTTTTGCAGAAGTGACGAACTGCTCTACTTCCCAAATTTGCGGTAGTCATCTGCATGACCAAGGCAAACTGAACGCCAACAATCCGCTCTTTCTGTCTCTTGGCTGATGAGGTCGCAGATGCACTTCAGGGTGGAGGTGGATCGTTGGACAGAGTTTGCTTAGAAGGCCAGGAATAAGCTCCAATCACTGGAGACGAGGTCTTGGTAGGATTTTTTGATGAAAAGAGTCTGCGTCGAGCAAGGATGGCCGAAAATAATCATATGAGCAGTTTTTTTAAGGGGGATGTCATAGTCATAGTCCCCAAGATAGAGTTATCTTCCTTTCTTGTAGCTTTGTAGAATTGTTTTGTAACACAAGCATAGTTTTATGTGGTTAAACTATCGAAGCACCTTGACGTGGCGTGAGGATGTGGGACTTGAGAAGTCCGTCTTCGCAAGCCTCACCATTGGATACCTTGTGAAACGTGTTAGAATCTGTTAGAACCCGAGCCAAAGCTGGTGATGTGCTTGAAGATTTGCACGTCTGAATCTCACAGCATAGCTCTAGCCATAATTTCACTCATCTGCCTGAAGCTTGTGCGTTTGACTCGTCGTCCTTTTCGCGTTGTCTCGGATGCGTTTTTGCCACGTTTTCTTGACGTAGTGGCAGCATTGCCACTTGAGAAGGAGAAAGCACTTGAATTTCCAAAGCTTTCTGGCCCTGAAGTCTCTCAAACTTCGTGAGCTGCAGAGTCCCGAAATCGAACCTTTCTACCATGTACGGTCTTTATGCGCTGCTCCTGGAAAACTGTGCAGCGGGAGACCTTCAAAGGTTCGCGGACGTCGGCGGAGCTCGTCAAGCAGCCACCAGACTGCGAACATCGGTTTTACCTGGTGAAATCTGGAGAAGAAATGTCCGTGGGTGCGAAAGCGGATTGGGTTTTCAGACACAGGTCATAGGTTTTGGCTTGGTGTTTGGTCCTTTCTGGCAGACATCCTTCAGAGTCCTTTTCTAGGAACAAGAGCGGCTTGTCTTCTGAAGCTTATGGGCACTTAAGTTTATGTGTGCTACTGCAAAGATGTGGGATGCCCATGAGACGGTTTTCTACTTGTAATTGCTGGTGAGCTTTGCATACCAATTGTTACGGTTCCGCGATCAGCAGCTGCTATTTCGGTGAACACGGGAGCTGGTACGGTCTTGTCACGTTTCGTGACGGTCATGATCACTCCAACAGAATGACGTTACTGCGTGATAAAATAATCAGACCAGAGGTGTGTAGGAACTGTCCGTGACTACCTTTGGCACAGGTTTAAGGCATGTGAGGTACTTCGTGGCATGATTACATCAAATGGAGCCTCTAGCCTGGGGTTGGGTCAATGATATGCAGAGCTACCCAGACCGCAGCTGCAACGCGAGCCTGTCTCGAGTCGAGTGGCGAGGGCTGTAATTTTTTGCAGGCCTGGGAGCCTGAAAGCATGCTTTCTCAGCAAAGGGTTTGCTTGTACCAACTTGGCTTCCAGCCTTGTTTTCTTTTCTGCCTGCACGAGGGTTTGGGGGCTCAAAATGTATTCGAATCAGAAAAACATCTTGTCTCGCCCAGGTCTTTCCAGCGTTCCTCCACCACAGTCAGCACCGGCATCGGCTCGGGAGGTCTGTGCTTTGTGCATTTTTTTGCTTGCTATGATTCAACAACTGCCAACAAGCCCTCACCACGCCGCCCCCCGTCGATTGATCAATCTCCTGCGGACTATCCCTCTTCAATAAACGATACCCTCTATCTGGAAGATTCTGGTATTGTCTGCCCCTAAATCACATGATGTGTGGTTTTATTATCGGACATAGGAGATATGTAAAGGATGGACACTGGATTCATGAAGTAGGTTTTTGATTGGAAAACGACAACGCACTCACCAACAACGATAAGACAACATATACCCCGAAAATGGGAAAACGATAACACACTCACCAGTTGTCCAATGACCAGTTGCCCGGACAACAAATGCAAACCGTGCATCCAATGGATTTGGGACTGGAATTTCATAATCGGATCTTTTAGAAGTTGTGTTCCGGGCAAGGAATCATTGCTGCATTGTTTTCAAGGCTGGCATCCAAGTGTTTCGTTCGTAGCTTTGTTGTCTTGGACTACCCAGACCGTGCTAGCCCTGTGACCTGCCTGAATCCAAGGGGAGTGGCTCAAAAACGTGGCCCAGCCCAAAACTATGGCATAGATCCTCTCTCGGCAAGACCTCCTGAATGCACCTGCAAGGCGTCAAAGCCGTCCTCCCACTCTCACGGCCTCTCTGTCCAAAAGAGTTTCGGGGCTCGGTGCAGTCTTACAGAGCCAGAGCAGGTATGGTTCCAGAGTGGTTTCTTGGGTGTACAGCCCGTGAGTAATCTGACCAGGGTCTGCCCTTTGGCTTTCGTTCCCAGCTGCCCCCTAAGGTGAAAAGTCGAAGGGGATGGTGCTGCCGCGCTGGCAGCCGCAGGCAGATTCCCATAGGTGTGTGATTCTTCTGAGGTCTTGTATGTACTTTTCAGCATTTTGAGAGCTCTGACCTCATGACGGTGCTGAAAAAGCTGCCCATGGCAAGTTGTAAGGACCAACTCGGCTAGCAAGTACATGAACCCAGACACAATTTACCAAATTTTTGTCAAACCTCACGTGATGCTCCATCGGCCTCACTTTCGGGGGAAGGATTTGTGCGAATGGTGTTTGGCGTTCTTTGCGCAACCGGCCTTGCGAAGATCTTCATTCATCAAAATGCTTGATTCGTGCTGTGCACCCCGCGGTGACAAACAGCACTCGTCAATGCCAGACAGCCTACTACTACGTGTACAACTACGTCTAGTAGTACCGCTCCTTCTATCGCCTATGCCTTCTACTTCTGCTACAAGTAAGTGCCATCGCAACCCTTCCTCCTCCTGTCCTCCTGCGCAACAAGCACGACTAACAAAAGCTACAGAAGCAGCAGCCGCTGCTACTACTACTACTACTATTACTGCTGCTGCTACTACTACTGCTACTGCTACTATTACTTGTACTACTACTATTGCTTCTACTTCTACTTCTACTAGTACTACTACTACTACTGCTACTACTACTACTCCTACTACTACTATGATGATGTCTGCGCCTTAAGCGCCGCCGCTGCTGCCGCCACCACCACCGCCACTGCCACTGCCACTACCACCGCTACCACTACTGCTGCTGCTACTATCATTATTACTATTCCTACAACTGGTATACATTAGCCGATTATACTAGCATGACTACTACTGCTGCTGCTGCTGCCGCTGCTGCTACTGCTACTGCTACTGCTACTGCTACTACTACTACTACTACTACTACTACCACTACCACCACTACCACTACCTCTACCACTACCACTACCACTACCACTACCACTACCACTACCACTACCACTACCACTAGCACTACCACTAGCACTAGCACTAGCACTAGCACTAGCACTAGCACTACCACTACCACTACCACTACCACTACCACTACCACTACCACTACCACTACCACTACCACTACTACTACTACTACTACTACTAGGTAACGGTCGCGTTTGTGACGGTGTCATTTTCTCCACTTCGCCCTACTGAAACTGAGGTCTCGTGCGAATTTTGACTAAAGTCCGCTTGCGTCCCGATTTGGAGTCCACGTCATTATG
>CAJNIZ010000002.1:341922-356272 GCA_905231905.1 Symbiodinium pilosum | reverse complement strand
CTACTGCTACTGTTACTGCTATTGCGACTACTACTACTACTACTGCTGCTGCTGCTACTACTACTACTACTACCACTACTACTATTCCCATTATTATTATTATTATTACTATCACTAGTACCAGCAGCACCATCACCAACACCGCTACCGCAGCCACGGCCACTGCTGCTGCCTCTGCTTCTGCCATTGCCATTGCCACCATTGGCACTTGTACTACTGCAACCGCTACTGCTCCCACTACTTTTTTTGACTTTACTCAACTGCTGGTGTGGCTGTTCCGGCCGCAGCCACGGCCACCGCCATAACTACCACGAGCACGGCGGGCACTGCTGGGACTACTTGTTTCAGACATCTTCAACTGCTACGGCATCACTGCAGTTTTCGGTTTATCATACTTCATGCGTTATTACGCGCGATGTGATTCTGATAGGATCCTTCCGAGTCGCAGTTCCCATGTTCTGAAAAAGGTTGGCAAGTCTCTGTTGGTTCCATCAGCTTGTGCCGAGCTGACTGCTGCCGTATCCATGTGTCCCAGCATTTCCGCAGAAGTCTTTTGCAGGGCGCAATAGGGCGTTCAACGGCGCAGCTTCACCGCACGGTGCCTGGACCCTAGTTCCAGGCTTTCATCCTCATGATGACAGGTTTCTTCGAGTGCGGTCTGGCGGAAGAACTGGCGTGTGTGCTGTTTAGGATTCTTTCATGTGCCGTGAGCCCGCATGCAGCATTTGTTGGCAAAGCTGCCCTCGACTCAGAGAGATACCAACAGGGCAGTTCATTTGCCACGAGCGTCTTGCATCGTGTTGCGAATCATCCGGCCCCCGCCGGACAGTGGAAACGCAAACTTTGAGGTCCTTTTTGGGGGCATGGCATGCAAAGTTGTGCAGTGCTGCAAGACTTCCATGATAGCGATACTTGCAAGTGTTCACCGGCACTGCTGAAACTCCTTCATGGCAATTCGCAGGCAATTGTGAGCCTGGGTATGGTTACAACCCTGCTTTTCTAACTCCTGCTATCATTATCGTCAATGTAGAACTATTCTGTGAGCCACCTGCTAGTGACAGTCTGGGTTGCTTCCGCGCAGAAAGTCTACTTGATTGCTACTCGATGCTTCAAATTTTTATGCCGGTCCTGTGTGCCAGATGTGCCACATTTACGCTGAATCTGAGTCGTCCTTTCGGTTGTCCTTGCGTTTGAGTTAACGTCTCCACCTAGCTTTGCACGGCTGCGAGGGCAGGTCAGGATGCAGTCGTGGCGCTAGGCCTGTCTTTGTGGCGGACAAGGGCTGAGTGGTGCCGACCCTCCCGGCCTTGCCGAATAGCGTGCCCCCAGGTTAATCAGGGTCAAATAGCGCATGGTTTTCAGGAACCTTCCGAGTATTTGGTCGCCTCCGCCCAGGCAACATGCGGCAGCCGCGAGTCCCTGACGGCAGAAAGTTTGTGGTTTGCCGAATAACTCAGGGGAATGCTGTACTAGCACCAAGCACTCAACACAAGACGGAAAAGTTGCTAAAGCATGCTCCCCAGAGCTTGGACACGTTCTAAGTGTCCAACACCTGGGGTTCGTAATTCGCGCTAGCATTTAGGCTGCCTGGTCTCCGAAGCGAGAATCAGCTGGGCAGCACCTGCTTGCAGCGATGCTCGCAAGTGGCCGCGTGCCAAAGAGAGTTCAAAGACTTCTGCATATCTTTCCGCCATGATTTTGTCAGGGTTCAGGGTTCAGAGATGTTCAGAGCAAGTAGAAAGAGCCTTAGGGCCCTTGGGCCCTAGATGGGCCACTGTTGTATTGTCTTGGTGAGCGTCATGTGATTGAAAGATGGGACCTCACCTTGGCCGGACAGGCTCGCAGTCCATGCATCATGGGCGCCATACATAGGGTAGGTTCTTTGAGAGCAGACACCGTCGAAATGAAGGCTTTCAGAGTGTCGCCCGAATCTTGTGCACAAGCGCGGCAGCATGACAAGCACGGTTTGATAGTGCCATTGTTCCTCAATTGACTCAGCCTGAGATACTTTCCCAAAACAAAGAAAGCAAACTTTTCTCAACCTGTACTAAGCTTTGTCTCCATGGCATGGCGACTCCTGGTACTGCTGCCGCTGCTGCCCGTGGTGCGGACGCAGCCTGTGGGCCCTCATCTTGGCCCGACGTGCTTCGAGCCCTCCCGGCAGCCATGCGTCGACGTGGCTTCCCCAGAGGAGCCCTGTTTGGCTGATTTATGGTGGCCTCTCTCTCTCTCTCTCCTCCCCCTGCAAGTTGCTATCTGACAGCACTCTCATGAATGCCTTTTGCGGGTGCCCATGAAGGACCTTCTGCAAAACAGCTCTGGACTATGCCCAGAAAGGGTTTGGCCTCAGAACTACTGGGGCTCCTACTGGCTCCTTGCCTCAAACATAGTGGCGAGTACCTTTTTTTGCATTGGCTACTTCTCTGTGCTCATGACATGCAGAAGTCAGGGTTCCCGGAGTGGATGCAGCTAAGGGCAAACTACACGCAGCTTGACCAGTCCTCAGTCTGCTATCTCCCGTTAGAGGCAGGACACAGGATGTGCTGGCATATACGCCGCTTGATGGAAGTGAGACATTACACGAGCAGAGGACGGCCATGTTGAGACACCCTGGACCAAAAGCCATTTTGAAGCAACGGTCAGAATCTGCATTTGGGTTCTGGAATCCACTGCACCTCACAAAGTCGTATAGCAACATTCTCCAGCGACATGCTATCATCTGACGGCCTACAAAAAAAAGTGTGACCTGCCTGAGTTGAACCACTTCAGGGCTAACAGCCTCCGGTAATTGCGCGTGCGGTGCTAAGAAGCTTTTTGAGACCTTAGGGGTGTAGGGCTTCAGGCCAGGGATGAAGAAGGTGTTCCAAAAAGACGGAGCTTTCAGCTAGTTCAACAATCTCTGAGACGACTTTGAAAGCCAAGTGCTTGACCTGAAGCAAGGTCTAGTAGTTTGTCAGGTATCGGTATGCGCAAGAAAGAGCATCAGCCCGCCCGCTTGCAGGTCCGTGTGGGCCTGACTATGTCGTTGCACCTCGTCTTACTGAAAAGGTGGGCATTTCAGCTCTGTGCAGAGGCGGCTTGGGGAAGCTCATCCTGCGCTGCGCAGCACTTTATCACTAGACCCGTGTTGCTGGTGTCCAGAAAAGCATTGTGCAACATCCAAAGACCTCAAAAACTTACCGGGAGTGGCCTTCATGGCGAGGTCTGGCCACCTCTATGACTCCGCAGCTGCAGCAAAGATTCTGCAGATGCTTGTGAACCTCAGCTCCTCCGGCCCATCACTGCCGGGCTTCTACACCCCAGAGTACTGCAGCTCGTCCTGCGAACGTTCTGCCACGGACAGGTGCATAGACATGTAGCGGAAGTGGTGCTGTCTGAGGTATCCACTTCTGTGTCCTGGACGACCAGAGCTCGCCGCGTCGTGCGGCGGAGCTGTATCGCTCCTTTGCTGGCGAGGCCCGAAAGCAACGTGGGCTCACAAATCATGTGGTGACCACATGGTTGGGGTACATGAGCCGATATGGTGCTGGGTGTTAGGACGAAGTTGACCCCGCCTGCTGCGTGCTTCCGAAATTTAGAGCTGTGTGTAATTTTATCTGCGCGGTGCATGCCGAGCATATCCAGCCTCCTTCAGGCTTTGTACATGTGGGCTCTGTCAATGGATGGATGTTTGTAATAACAACAGAAGCTGATGGCAGTGAAGGAAGAGGGGCAGAAGCCGGGAAGCCCATGCGCATAAGGCTGGCGAAGCGCACGAGGTAGACTTCCTGCTTGGCCCAGCGGCTTGGCAGCATGTTTGCTTGTGCGAATAGGGTGCTTCTCCGAGGGCACACGGAGTCACGGAGCGCCCTAACAGTTTGGGCTGGACATGATGCTGCTGCCGCAGTCCCCTTCACGTCCTCATGGCGAAGTGCACCAAAGCCTACACACGACACCCTCAAGCCTAAACCAACTACTAGACCCAAAGCACTCGATACTGAACTTGAACCCCTGAAGCCCTAGACGCTCAAACCCTTACTCTTTGGTAGGGTTTGAGTTCAGCACTTCCCTGCAAGCTTCAACCTAGAGTGCGAGTTTGATCTGTTGCAGGCTAGGGCTGTCGACATCTGAAACCTGGAAGCCAAACGCTCTGTAAACATTCCACGAACAGTAAGGCAGTGATGCAAGCTCAAGCTTCTACTGCAAGTATCGGAAGTAGATACGTAGAACATGCGATGCATGCAGCATACGCACGCGTCTTTGTACAACGTTCTGGGAGTTCTTAGGCCTAGAGACTACCTGCGCTTGTCGTACGGTCACATGATCCCCCATGGTAAGGACGCATGAGCAGGGGACCGAAAATTAGGAGGACTCACCTTCAGAATCTCCACCATTCTCCGTTGTCAAAGTTGTTCTGCTTCGTGTGGAATCCTCATGAAGATTTCCCCCCCCCCCCGGTTAGTTTAACGTGATCCCAAGATCATTCCCCAGAACAGACCTGGAGCGTGGGAATCCTCCTTCCCTCCCTTGTCCATGCTGCAGCCGAGGCGACTTACGACTTTCGGTCAATCGCTGCTCAGGCTTTGCGGCTTCTTCTGTGTAAGTCATAACTTGGGCTGGGCCTCCACGCGCTAGAAGTGACAAAAAGGGACTTGCGGTCAGGCTCTCCCCGGTAAGACGAGCCGGAAATTCTTAGCATAAGCCACCAAATAAACGGGAAGCTGTTGAGTGCTAGGGCAGTCGATCGTGGCGGCAGGGCGTCAAATTTAAAGAAGTCGTCTTGATGCTTGCACAAACTCTGCGCCTTTGCCGGAGCCAATGTTGGCAGCTAGGCTTGAGTTGTTATGAGTCGACGGCGGCTCCTCTCGGCGCGGTGTTGTGCAGGAGTTCCCTCATGGCGTTGTTGGAAAATGTACTGCCCACTTTGCAGACGCTGTGCCAGTGCGAGTAAACCTGAGTAAGCCCAAACGTCTGCACGGCTTGGGCACAGGTTTGACAAGCCCGCACACTGCCTTCACATGTTTCCCAGTTGGGGTCCAGGCCCCAGGCCCTTGAGGATCGAGCCAGCAGACCCTTGAGGACCGGGCCTCCAGCACCCAAGCCCAAATGCGATTTTCTGAGGAGGTTCTATGAGGAGGCCCTGATCATCCTGAATTGATTCGTCAGAAATGCAGTTCTGGGGATTTTCTCGAGTAAGCCCGCATATGCCCATCTGTGATCATCAAGATGCGTGAGGGGCCTCAGAATCTTCACGACGTAATCCCTGTAAATCCCTTGCTGCTTTCTTTCTTGCGCCTGGACGCCTGGTATCCGAAGACGCTTTGGGTTTTGAAGAGCATGTAGTAGGAAGTGCTGCTGTTCGGGTGTATCGGGAGCCATGCCTCAAATCCCGGCCCGCAAGATATGAACACCACATCCAGAGCTTGCAAATGCAGAAGGAAAGCTGTGGATCCCAAAGTCCGCGAGGTTGCCCAAGAGTCCCAGAAGCCTTTGCTGCTCTGGTCCACCACACCCAGTCTTGGCAGCAGGGTGCCTGGCAAAAGCAAAAAGCAGCGATCTTTGGGTTCAGACTTTGAGGTGGTTGTTGAGGCTCGCAGGTCTTGGATTGGAAAAATGGATTTGGTGGTGGACTGGGTATGTGAAGTACATGGATAGGTGCATGTGATACCAGCCTCACGAGGATTGTAGAGTCTCAGTGCTCTTCTCTCCACATCTCATCATCCTTGTTCTGTGTTGAATGCTCTTGCAGTGCTTTCGCCAGAATGGGCTGCAGAGAAGTATTGATGCCAAGCAGGGCTACCTTTGCGAGGCAGAGAAATGGTGAGGAGCATGTTAGTGCCTGTGTTTGTAGAACTGACACCTACATGCTGCCATGCAAGTATGCTATGCCAATTGTACAAAGATCACCGCACAGGTGCTGAGCCAGTCGCAGGATATTCCGCCTTCCGAGGCCATGGAGCAGGCCAGAAGGGTCCGGCTAGCGGTACAGGTTCATCGCAGCGTGCATTTGAAAAGACCAGTCATGAAATGAGGCGAGATATCCGTAAGTCAACGTCCTCAACTCCGCTGTCCACCTGAAGCCCACTCTGCTTGTCTCCCAGGGACGTAATCCGATGAACTTACAGTCCGGCCCCAGAGTCGCTGAGCAGGTTCGGAATTTGAGAGCTTTGCGCCGTGACGGGGGGTTGCCGGAGGTTGCCACTTGGATGACTAAGTAGATAAAAGCATCCAACGCCCGAAGGCTCAACATTGCTCAGGCAAGGCTTGATGGATGTGGCCAATTTGACAAGGCTCTTCGATCTGGTGACACGTGCATGCTAAACTAACTTACTTTTCATCTAGAAAGAATACATTTGATCCACGGCTTTTGCTGAACCTTTGTCGTAGAGTTTCTTTTTGGCCCTCTGACGATTCCAAACCATCTCATGCTCGCAGCATCTTGCAAGTCCTACAAGAGGAGGAATTTATCCTCGAGTAACATGCTCCGCTTGTGGGCATGGGTCAAGGAACCCATACTTTCGAACAACAAGACTAAAGAACCCGATCAATTCCAAGTGCAATATTTCTGGTGGGCTCATTCAAGCATTGCAAGCTTGAGGTGCCGCCTGACTGCGGGGATCTCTGCCAGGCGCTTCAGGACTCGCCCTTGAGTGCCTCGTTTGCTCAAGCGCTTTGGGGTATCCTGGTACTCTTGAAAGGGGGGTTTCAAGGGTGCGCATCTGGGTTCTCGCGCTACATCCCGGAGTCTGGTCGGCATCCGTTGAACGGCACCAGGCGTTTACTAGGCCATACTAGGCCACTAGTCTTCCATACTGTTTGAGACAGCTCTTGCCGGTCGCTTCCGGAATGGTATTCAGCTCCAGGGCGATCAGACTGCCTCCCTGATATTGGACCGGTGCCATCCGGTGCCGCAAGGAGACGCGTTTTTGACCGAAACTGACGGCAACGCACTGCTGATGGGGGCAAGCATGGAACCAATTTTCGGGCTAGCGAACGCACCTTATCACTGAGAGGGAACGACCACCCAGTTTGACTCTCCACGAGAAGCATCCAGACCTAGACTTGGACCCTGACTGGCCGCATCCCTACTGCCCGGACCTGGGAAGCGAACCCAAGAACCGGACTCCGACCGTTTGGGGTTTAGGATTTAGGGTGTGGTGGTTGAGTCTTTAGGTCTGGGGTGGTTTATAGCGCTTGTATTTTGGGGTTGTTCAGGGCTTTCAGGTTCAAGGTATGGGTTCCTTTTCAGGATGTTTATTTTGGGTTTAAGGTTTGCGGTTGTGCAGGGTTCAGGGTTGTTTGGGGTTTCAGGGTTGTTTAAGGCGAAGGGTCGGGGTTGTTTAGGGTTTAATCTTTGGCGTTGTTTAGTGTCTAAGGTTTGGGGTTGTTTAGGGCCCAAGGTTTGGGCTTGTTCAGGGTTTGGGGAGTCAAATAAGCCTCACGATCATCCAAACCTATGAAACGGCTCATTTGGATGACACGCAGACTCCTGCGCACCAGCCACTTTCTCAGTATTTTCTAACTCTTCTACCAGACTCGAATCATCCAGGACCTTGACCGCCAGGGTGGACCCCGATCCGGACTCCGACCTCCCGCACCCGGACTGACCCCAGAAAATCGCCCTCCTCGTCCCTCGCGAAGTTTAGGGTGCTCCTTCGTTGGCTTTTCGGGCTCAGAAGCTTCCTCCCGATGCCACTTGAACCAGGAAATGAAGCAGGTTTCCAAAGACAGATAGCCTGTTCCCGAGATTCTGCGGACACCTGCGCGCAGCTGAACGTGCCCGCCGGCCGTGCCCTCCGGCCACTTGCGCACCTCGCCGGCAAGTGCGGCGTTGCCAACTTAGCAGCTGGGGACTCATGCGCTGATGTTCAATCGTCTAGCCCGAGCGAGGGGTTGCTGAACTGAGGTTTCATGCTGTTGCATTTCTTGGGAGTAGCTGCAGTTGAGGAAGTCAGCCATGTTCAGCAGGGTACTAGCCACGGACCACGGGGTTTCTAGGCAAAGCTGTGTTGCCTATGTGAATGTTATGCCAGCATCTCCCAAGGCAGTTCCTCTCCTGTGAGGGTCCCTGCGACGTTGCAACTGACCTGGCGCCATCTCCGCAATTGGACTACCAGGTGTTTCAATCTTTGAAACCTACCAGCAGAGCCCCAATGCAAGGACTACTGCACATGGCAACCTCAAGGGCTCTCCGCGCCTGGCAATTGGTCACCGGCGACAGCACTGCTGTGATTTGGCAAGAAACTTTGGATCAAGTTCCATGTAGGGTGGATGTTGGCTTCATAGATAGGTCTTGTAGTGGGAAGCACACTGCCGGCCTGGGTGAAATAAGATTTGTCTCAATGCCACAGCCATCGTTGTTCGCCATTGCCTTGCGGATGTTATGAGTTTTTGTGGTTTGCACCATCCTGGCAGCCAAAAGCCAAAATCCCCTTCATGGGCACTGGGGCACTGGCAACCCAGTACGTGTTGTGCGTGTCCCCACAGATAGCTGCTCACAGCTGGCCATGCAGCCATTGTTGTACGGTTACAGACAAGTGCTTGGCCGAGGCACGGCGGCTGGCATCAAGGCTGTCTAAAAGGCGTTGCAGCTGGCGGGAGCTACTGGGCTTTGCGGAGTCAGTACGGAATGGTTGATGGAACACGCAGCCTATTCACTGAAGTGACATTTGCTGTCTGCTATCCAGATGCTGCAAGGCTGTTTGCACAAGTTGTTCTCCTCGCTCTTGAACGATGAAAGTAAACTTTCTGCTGCTTCCTTTTGTTTCCATATCGCCAAACAGAATCAACAACTTTGCGAGATCCCCCACTCAGCGCGGCTACCACAAAGCATGGCTTAGCTGACGAGGCCAAACGTCCGTTCAGCTGGTCCTCCACTTGGAAGAGTCATCCCCTTAGCCTTCAGATATCAATGCTTATCGCCTAATCGAATCGAAGAAGGAGCCACATCATGGCTAGTAGCCAGAGCTCGGGCTTACTGGTTGGCTCTGCGTAGCCAGCCTCTCACTGCTTTCTGCTACCTTCCCTTCTCTCTTTTCGGCGTCAGGTCCCCAGCGAAGGTCCATGTCATGCTCAACAGCTCTATGGCGCCCGCAGGGGAGCTGCGACTGCAGGACTGTCCAACGAGTGTGGTTCTCGAATATTAAGTTCCTGGTATGGCAAGGTTGCGGGGTCTTGGTCCCAGCTTCCTGAAGTCTTGAACCTTGGAGCTCAGGACCCACAGGTGAACCTTTGCATTGCAGAAGGATGCAGAATGCAGGGTATTATTTCTTCTTAATACTATCATTATCATCATCATTGTTATTCTTGCTACTACTTATTATGTCTATCACTATTACCACCATGAACAATACTTTGAGGGCTCTTAGGATTGTCGGGTTCCGCGCCATGGTCAAAAACATTTATGACAGGCCCGCGCTCGGGGTAGGTGTGTCGATGGCTGAAAGTAGGGCGAGCCTTACAGCCTCCAAACTGAACCATTAGTCAGTGCTTCGACTTCTAGCTTTCTGGGCATTCTGATCTCCACTTTACTTGACGGTGCGCTCACGAATCTTGGCCGTGCCAACCTGCCACGTGCAGACAGCAACTCGTGGAAAAGCAAAGATGAGCAGATTAGATTCTGAGCTAGGTGTTTGCTTCGACAATCCCAGGCCGACATCCCCAACACCCAACGACATCCAAATCACAAGTTCAGCGTTACAGCAAAACCTAGTCCCCCCAGAAAAACATGTGCCCGCACGGTAGCGGCCAGACGGTTCATGCCACCCTGTCCTGGCAGCTAAATAGCCTTCTTCTAGCCGCTATCTGGCCTCAACAGTAGAGGGGCAGAGGAAACCGATTGCTGGCCTGGCTGCCGGCCTGGCTGCCGGCCTGGGCAGCGTGTTTTCCAGATTGTGTGCTGAGAAGTAAGGCCTAGCCTCGTTACTTGCAGCCACTTGGCTTGTGTATCCATTCTATCAAGCTGCCGCCAGGACAGCGCGATCTTCCCTGGAGAATGGATACACATCATCATAGATGGAGCGGAGCTTCATGGTTGCAGGGATCAGAGCTTTCGTAGGAGTCTTCAGATTCAGATCATGATTGCTGCCATCCATTTAGATTTTGGCTTCTGTAGGACGATAGGACATGCACATTTGCCCGAGGGCTCTTGGTCCCAGCGTTTTTGTCGCCAGTTTCCTTTTGTGAGGAGGCTTGAGCTGTCGTTTACGCAGCCCAGCTGCTGGACATCAGAATAGTAGTAATAATACTAGTAGCAACAAAGATGAGAATCGTAGTAATAATAGTGATAGTTATAGTAACAGTAGGAGTAAAAGTAATAATAACAGTAATAATAATAGCTATAGTGATAGTTATAGGATTAGTAACTGTATCAGTAACAGTTTCAGTGACAGTAACAGTAATAGTATTAGTTAATAGTAATCGTAATAGTACAAGTACAAGTAGTAAGAGTAAGAGTAAGAGTAATAGTAATCGTAATAGCAGTAACAGTTATACATTGAAGGCTGGTCTTTGTGTATGCTGGCGATGCAGATATCGAGTGGGAAGTCTGCTCCTCGACGGCAGAAGCTTTGGAGCCTGGCTTGGATGAGCATTGACGCCTTGTCTTGTGCCTGCTGATTGCTTGCACCTGGTAGTGCGGTAATATTGATACTTCTCAGAAAGAGCTTGCTATCTCCACACTCACACACACTCCACGAACAGGCTTTGACTCTAGTTTTCCTCCTTGATCCTGCCAAAAATACCAGCTCCGTGCTTGAGCTTGCCAACTTGAAATAGTGTAGGCGCTTGGAACCTCAAGCAACCTGGACCAACCTGTCAACCTCAATTGGGACCAGGTTTGGTGCAGGGTTGTGCTGGCTTCGCCTGCAACGCAAGCAGCTTGCCTTCAGATTTATTGTTTCCTTTGAACTTTGGCTGAGGCCTTGTGCCCTGATAGTGATATTGCACTTCTAGCATCTTTCTATACCTGCTCGCGCAGTCGCGATCAATTCCAGCAGAGCGATGCTGTTACAATGATGTTTGTTAAGCAAAACGGGAGAGGGCTAGAAACTTGAAGGAGAGAGCATAGCGCCAGCGTCACACAGTCTTGTAATGATCCTGTCGGACGCGAAGCAGCTTATGCAAGTATCAACATGATAAGTCTTTGTGATGCTCGTACCTGCGTGTAATCACCAGTCTTCCTTCTGGCTGGTTTATATTCATGTCTGCGCCGTCGTCAAGAGGCAGCCATGCCCTTCAAACCCAAAAGCATAGTGGTTGGGTAGCCTTCAGGCCAAACAGGGCCGGAGCAGTTGGTTGGACCGGTAAGGCTACGTTGCCGACCCCACTGGCGCCTGCGCGAGCCTGGCCTGTGATCCACAGGCGGGGCCTGCGGTCAAGGTGGCTTTTGATTGGAGTGCCAAGAGGCTCACTTCCTTGGCGTCAAATGTTGACTCCAGCCAAGCAGGAAGATCAGGAACTCAGCTCGTGGCAGAGCCTGAGAAACACAATGAGCGTGGAGCCTTTGATTTTCAGAGCTGCTCATTAGGCTTATGCCTCAAATCCAGCACCAAGATCTACAAAGCTAATGCCAGCTGCTTTGTGAGAGGTGGACCATGAAGCTTGCTGCATCAAAGAGGCGCAACCTGACATGACGCTTCTAAGCAGCATATGAGGGTTGGGCAAGTGGAAGTCACCATCCCATTAAACTTCTCTCTTGGCTGGATAAAAGAGGAACATGAGTAGTAGGAAGTGGATGGAATCAACTTAAGAAGGGAGCGTTGGAAGGCGCAAGCACAACCCCAAAAGAAGTCACAGTGTAGCGGAGAGGTGCCCTGTGCCGAGGTTGTTGGACCAGCACTACTTGTCAACGACGGTGGACCTGGCGCTCCCTCCAAGCTGCTCGCGAAGACTAAGGGCGGGTATACCAAAGAACAGGGTTAAGTTGCGTTTCAGCCCGCGCCTCACCTTCGTGTGTTGTTTTCCCGGCGTGTCGGACAGACTTGCTTTGCAGATGCGGCCGCTTGCGCAAGCTGTTGCCAGCTTATCTTGTTGGGGCGCGAGGTTACTGGCTTACAGACCTCCTGCCGCGCCTCCTGCGAGAGGACCGGACCAAAGTTCTTCTGCTACAGAAGGGTCTGCAGGGATAAGAGGTGACCACAAAACCACCATGCCTAAACAGCGAAGGATAAATCTGAGCTTTTCGTCTGCTTGGCGCAGAACGACCCTCGAGGCGCCCACAGTGGACTTTGAAATTCCCGAGTCGAGTTCAAGGATCATTGTACTAGCAGATTACCTGTCCACATGCACGGGGCCCTGCAAGGTAGACTTGCCAAATGCTTGCAGCATTTACTTGAGACCGCTTGCAACCAAGGACTGTTTCGGGATCTTTGCCGGATCTACATCAAGGAAGCCCTAGCCGCTGGCTTCCAAACACTGCCCAATGGCCCTCTGACGTTGAATGCCAGGGCCCGAGTGCGTCAAAGGCAAAGAGCTGCAGAGCTTGGTGTGGGAAGTGTCTCAGACCTAAGCTCATCATTGGCTTGGGGTGTTGGGTTTGGGGGCTCTGGTCTGCATTCGTTTTCAGGGCTTAGGACCCCGTGATCAGGCCCGTCACAGCTTCTTGAATCTGATGCTCCCTTGCCCGTGCCACTTTCAGCGCCTAATCTTGAGTTCGAGTCACTCCGTAGTCGTTAGGGTCGTTAGGGCCATATATGAGCGGTACCTTTAAGCTTGGGGCTGGGACCAAGAGCGGCCCTTACCTATGGAACCGAGGCTGACAACTCAGTTGCGACTTTGCTGCACGCAATTTGACAAACTTGTTTGGAAGGAGGCAAATGACATCTTACGTGAAGCCGTCTAAGCGAGTGTAGTGCCAAACAGAGCAGTTGGCTTGTGTGATGCGTAAGGCGGACATCATCACCAGGCTTCAGCATGTGACTCCGCTTCCCCAAGTTGTGCCTCTGCCGAACGATTGACAAGACAAATCTGTACTTTTGAGAGCAATTTGCAACAGTTCTGAGACGCATAAGATGGCAGTTGTCAAATCATCGATTAGCTGCTTGTTGGCACAGACGGCGTAGGCATCAGAGCCGTGTATGCTTTATCAGGTATGATTAAAAACACCATCGTCATGAACAACAAATTGTAACTTAGAGGCTTGGCCCCATAACCAGCAGACAACAGTACAGGATCAAGTCCACACTGAAATGAGGCCGACTTGGTCACTGGGTCTGCACGTCATTCGGAGTTTGCAAGCTGCTGCTTTTCTGGAAACCGAGGTGCTTGTCAGCGCCGACCTCTCTGTGTACACCAGCTTCATGGCAAGAATTAATCTTTGAGTCAGCAGCATGTCGGAGAAATCTTGAAAGCATGCTGCTTGAAGAGTGTGCGAATGCGACAGAGGCTTCATTAATGGCCTCATCACCACCCAAGCCGTGTTCACATGGGCTTCGGACTGAGCTTTTGGAAGGCAGTTCATCCAAGAGTTAAGCAAAATGAGCCTCAGTGAACTGCCCCTGTGCGGCACCTTGGCAAGCCCCTACATCCACAGCAATGGAGCAAAAAAAGTCGCGCAGCGCGCTCCGAATGTGCCACCATGTGCCGTGCGGACGCTATTAAATGATGAGTTATTTGTGTCCAAGGATACTCCAGGATCCTAAAAAAGTAGACCATGATGCAACTGTTGGGTTAAATGTCTTGTAAAATCTGCGTAGGCATAGCCCAGAGCGGAATTGAATCGATATCTAAAGCCGAGTAAGATGCCAAAACGTGTGCGGTACTTTTTTGAATTCCAAGATTTGAGATTGGAGGCCTTATTTCTTTGGGACACTTTTTTTGGGACTTGTTTTGTAAAAGGTTGCCCTGGCGTGGAGCGTGTTCGTATTTTGGCCTTTTCCATCATTTTTCGTTCATTTTCCATCGATTTCATAACTTTCTATCAGCTGCACTTAATTTTCCATCATTTTAAGTTTTCTAATTATTGTTCATTATTTTCATCGTTTTATCATTGTCATCGTTTTCTATCATTTTCATCATTTTCTACAATTTTCATCATTATCAATCATTTTCATCATGTACTTGTCTTCTGCCTTGTTTCTGTTGGCTGCTTGGGCTTTGGGCTTCTTGGCTTTTTGGCTTCTTGGCTTCTTGGTTTTCTGGCTTCTTCGATTTTTGGCTCAGCGGTTTCATTCTTTCTGTATCTTTGTATCTTCCTGATAAAGTAGTTGTGTTGGTAGTAGTTGATGATCAGTTAGGGAGGGTTATGCAGATCATTTTGTTTGCAATTGGGGCGTGCTGCGCCCCGCCCCAACCCCCGCCTTTGTAACGACCATAGATGCCTGCCATTGTTATCGTTTTACACAATTCCATTACTTTCCATGATCCCGACACT
>CAJNIZ010000002.1:313484-341822 GCA_905231905.1 Symbiodinium pilosum | reverse complement strand
GCCAGGCAGGCCAGTAAGTGAGTGAACTCCCCTTCTCCGCCCCAACAGCAAAAAAAAGGCGCCCTCCGCCCAAACAGCAACAAATAAAACACGCCCTCGCTTTGGGCGGTGGCGTGTTTCATTTTTTGCTGTTTGGGCGGGGGGGCGTGTTTTTTTTTGCTGTCTGGGCGGGGGTGTATTTTATTTTTTGCTGTTTGGGCGGTGACCGCGCCCACGCCCAAACAGCAAAAAACACACACCAATCCGCCCGAATAACAAAAAAACAACCGAAACGACCAAACAACAAAAAACAAGACAACAAAAACATAAACACTCTTACCGAGGCCATCCAAGCTTGCTGGGGTCGGGTTATGTAGATCATTTGTTTGCAAATCGGGGGGCCCCCCCCCGCCACCCCCACACTTCCGCCTTTTTTAATGTCGTCCATACTTCATGTTCTCATCATTTTAATATTTTTCTTAACACAGAAATTTCCATCATTTTTCAACATTACTTTTCATAGCTGTTTCGCGTTTTCATCGTTTTCCATCATTTTCACCATCATCATTTTTCATAATTTTAATGCCATCTATGGTTTTCATAACTTTCATGATTTTCTGCATTTTCTTTGATTTTCATTCTTTCATTATGTTTCATCACTAGTCATCACTGTTCATCATGTCTGATCATTTTTAAATCGCTTTCGTCACTTTCACATTTTTTTATCATCTGTCATACTTTCACAATTTCCAGAATTGTCCATACCTGTTTCATCATTTTTCTATCACCGTCCTATCATTTTCATTGTTTTCAGTATTCAATATATATATATATACAATTTTCCTTTGTTTTCATGATTTTTCATAATTTCATCTTTGGTCTATCTATCATTTTCATCATTTTTCTATCATTTCCCATGTTTTTCATCGCTTTCATCGTTGTTCATCATTTTTGGTCATTTGCTATAATTTTTTATTATCTTTCTATCATGTTTATATCATTTTCTATCATTTTCATCATTTTTAATCGATTTTCGTGATTTCTGATGATTTTTCATCAGTCTTCACAGTTTTTGCTTCAGAATCGCGCTCTCGTGTGAGGCGTCCTTTGATTTCAGGCCCCCAGCACCAAAACAACAAAAAGTGTCAAACAAGAAACAAGGGGTCACCCAAAACAACTCCACCCTTTAAGATCCGTCTCTGCGAGCACACTTCAGATCCTCGATTAGATCGTGATCTCACGGTGGCCAGTGGCCTATAGGACTCTAGGAAATCCTACATAGATGGTTGGGCACGAGTTGGATTTGTCTCGGACCTCAGATCCCCGATTCAAATTGTGACCTCACGGTGGCTAGGGGCCTCTAAAGGACTTTAGACATGAATTGGAATACGTCTCTGAGATTGTGTCAGCTCTACGAGCGTACATCAGATCCAGAATCAAATCGTGATTTATTGTTGCTAGGAGCCTACTACCTCATCCTAGATCGTAGAACTACTAAATCAGGATCCATTGCTGTTCAGGGCTTCCAAAAACATGGATCGGCCTCTGGGTCTGCCTCGCTTGCCTGGCTTCGTCGAGATATTACGAAGCAGTAGGTGAGGCAAACAGACCTGATCCCACAGGGTGAGTGCGTTCTGAACTTATGTCCGTTTGGGACCAAAAATGGCGTTTCATGCGCCATTGCGTCAGTTTTTGAATACTCCTGTCTGTTGCCTGTCGGCATATAGCAGGGAAGGCTGAGGCGAACCTCTCTGGGGCAAGATGCACGCAGCCGGGAATTTTGAAGGTAGTTTGTGATGGAGATGGCAGAGTCGAGGGCGCCACTGCCGTGGAATGCTACTACGACAAGGGGAGCCAGCTTGACTGCCAATTCTGGCAATCTTATGCCATAGAAATTCATACCCCTTCGCCGTATGCACGGGTGACTGCAAAGGACGATCTGCCGGGAACTTGTCGGAAGGTCGCAAGCAGAGCATCGCGCGCAAAATGGCACATGAACCAGCCTCGGCGCCGCGGGATGTTGTAAATGTTGGGCCCTGACTGATATTGTTGCGGTGCTTTGCCTGCTAGACCTGAACCGTAGGTCGCCCGGTGGAGCTCTTCGCATGTGTGTACAATATGCTGCAAGAAATACATATGAGCTTCACAATAAAAACAGGACTTTGTTGCAAATTCCTGTGTGCTCCAGCAGATTCAGGCCGGTAGGGTCTCCGCTAAATCGATGGGGAGGTGTTGGACAAAGAGCAAAGGGGTGCGGTAGAGGGCAGGACACCTCAGATCCGGAGGTGAAGGCAAACCGAGGGTTCCGGTAGCCCTGCATGCCCATGATGAGGTCATCAGTGCCTTCCCCTTCGACCAGGGTCTGCGTAATTCCGTGCCAGGCCAAGCGCGGAAGTTGCAGAAAGATTTCTAGAGTCGAGAGCGCGCAGGGTAAGATTGTTGTGGCCGTTGTACCATGACCCGCGTGCCAGCTCATACGCTCTTCTACAACACGCTGGAGACGGGACCATGGCCTCCCTTTTCAAAGATCGAGGAGTACGCAGCAGAGTTAGCCGAAGCGAGGGCGGCGGTGGTGCCTCGGTAGTCAACAGTGACAGCTTCTTTGAGTTCTGCGGGAGTGGGGTCTACTGGTAGAGGTACTTGCGCAGCTGAAGCAGCTCTTATCCAAAAGCCTTGTGAAGCACGGCAACTAAAGCTCCCCTTGACTGTCTATTCTGCAAATCTCCGTTTCCCGCTTTAATGGTGTAGTGTTTGTGCTGCAAACTCCAAGATATTCGAAAGGCCAATTTAGTGACGTAGGTGCAAAGATGCCTGAAGCAGGCGATGTTGCAGAGCGGCATCTCAATTCAGGCGGCAACAAAGTCAATCACTATTACTCTTACTGTTACTATTACTGCTACTGTAACTATTACTATTACTGTTACTATTACTGTTGCTACTATTATGACAGTGGGCGAGTAGCGGGTGTCATTGCCATCGCTCTTTCTGCTAGCTCGGGCGTGTTGGATTCTGACACACATACTTAGCTAGTTTTATAGGGCTAGCGCCAGTGCCACCCTTGCAAGGGCAGCAGGGAGGGGACTGCACTTGATTGCTTTGGCTGGAACGGTTCAGGATGCTTTCTGAGTGGCCCGGTTTTGCTTCCTGGCATAGTCTCATCATGCCTGCGAATAAGCTCCACACGTTCTCATGTCTTCACTGTAGCCGGAAGGTCTCTGACCTTCAGAAGCTCCCTAACCTAGGGAAAACAAACCAGGCGGCTGTGGACCTTTGCGCTCTGCAAAATTGTAGCAGGAACATACTCTGAACTCTGGGCTTTGACGAGTCCATGTCAGTGTGGCGTTTTTTTTCAGAGCTAGCAGAGACTGCATGAACACTTTGCATAGTTCCTGTTGCTACTATTATTATTACTACTATTACTATTACTATTACGATTACTATTATTGTTATTATTGCGATTATCATCCTCATTATTGTTTTTATTAAGTAATAATAATGGAACAAGAATAACTCATAGTTTTCTTATCACTATTATTTTTGATGTTATTGTTGCTAGTGTTACCACTATTATTACTACTATTTCGTTTCTATTACTACTATTACTATTTATTATTTCTATTCTTATAACTGTTATTGAGTCCCTGGGGCAGGAGCTTTACCTCTCATCTGCGGGGCAGATCCTGAACACTGTCATCTGGTCCAACTACCAAAACTTTTCGGCTCGGTACCAGATCCCTCAGGCGGGCTTGACTGAAGGTCTGAGGGTACGGTTTTTTGGGCTTGGAAGTTGGGTTGTGGGTTAAGGAAGTACCCAGCAGAGGGTCAGGCCTGTCTGAACTTGTTTGGTTTGTTCTTGGATTTAGACGTTAATCGGGTTGCAACTCTGGTCTTGCAAGTGTGTTGCAGCAAAGGGAGGTGGACAATATACGACTCGGCAGGGAGCGACGTGCAACTGCAAGCTCAGCATTAGTGTCAGACCTTGCGTCGTCTACTGCAGGTTTTGACACGAAGAGTTCCAAAGCCAAAGCCTTTGGCAAGCTTCAGTCACTCTGCATCTTGCGAGCTGCAGGGCCCGGGCATCACTCCGGTTCTGCATTATCCCGTTGACGATGGCCGCCTGGGCTTTTTGTGCCCCAATGCAGAAATACCAGCCGCAGAAGGCAGAAGTATGATCTTAGCTTACAAATGGTGACATTCACTGTGGGCTCAACACGGAAGATTGTTGAGCTGTCTGGGGCATGTTCTGAATCCAGCCTGAAAGAGCAAGGGCTCCCTACACCTCTGTGCCATGTGATGGGGTGTACCAGGTACTTCCTCCGTGCTGGTGTGAGCCAGGTTGGACCGGGAGGAGGAGCAGGTGGGCAGGCAACAAGGGACCTCAGAAACCTGTCTGATGCTTTGTTAGGCTAGTGATGTTCCGCATTTTGGCAATCGTCAAGCTTGTCAAGAGCGAGAATGTAAGTAACTATTCGAGCCGACTTGACCCTGAGCAACATATTCTTGAGTCGCAACTGAATTCAGACAACAAGTAGCATCCCTGTTACACCCAAAAGCCCCAAGCAAGCAGGCGGCTTCTCCACGCTGCTGGGTCAAGTCTACTTCGGCGGCCGGGGCGGTCGGATCAACCTCCAGAGGCTTGAGTCTGCATGCGCACGGCCACCTGCAGAGAGAGAGAGAGAGAGAGAGAGTAGCCATTTGGTGTCGATAAGTTGTTGCTAAGTGGAGCCTGGGTTGACAACCCCGAAATTCAACATTTTGTTCGCTTGTGCAACAGGGGCGAAGACAGGCCAAGTCTGAAGGTGCAACCCTGAAGAATCGGTCCATGATAGAGCAAGGGGCTCCTGGTTGGATGTTACCTACCCCCCTATAGCCTTTGCATAGTCCATCTGCTGATTGTAGTGCAAGCTACCGGCACCTAATGGGAGGTCGCAAACCTAGAGGAAGCCACCGGGCAAACATGAACAATGCAAGAGCCTCGTAACAAGAACTATCTGCAGTCTCCTTCGGGGCAGGAGTGTAAGGTGTCGCTTTGCACAGTCCTTACAACGCGACCAACCCTAAAAAGAAAGTGCCGTAAAACAGACCGATTCCTTGTGTGTGCAGCAGTGGGGGAAGGAAAATTGTCCGTAGGATTTCGGTCAGCTTCCAAACTTCCATGTGATTTTGGGCAGAGTCTTGTGCATCTTACGCTGAATGCCCTTTGCCTGACTGGAGTGAAGTGGGCACCCTGGTACAGGCTCGGAAGACTGCGTGGAGAGTAGTTCGGGGTATGCGAGCTGTTGAGGGGGTGCAAGAAGTGTCTGACAGCAGTTGGCGAGCCTGTGTCAAGTTCCATTTTGAGGACCTTTGTTGCGGGGGGGAGGCGGCTTCCGAGAACCTGCGCGTCCTGAGCGTCAGCAAGAACCTCGTGCAAGTCCGGCTCCGCCCCCTCGACGCAGCACTCCCCTGCGAGGGACAGCTCTAGCAGCGACCGCTGCGCGGCCACTGCCAGCATGCCCGGGTGGCGCCTCGTAGAGCGGCGGCGATCCCTGCAGCTGGTTTCTGTGCCGAAGCGACCGCCAACCTCAACGCCGACAACCACCAAACAGCAGCATCGGGCACGCGCTGGCCTGCGCGACGGGGCTTACGATCGTGGCGTCTGAGGCCAGCTGTGCCCCGTGCCACACAGGCAGGCCATGTGCAACGACCTCCAGCTCTGACAGACGAACATGCTGGCAGACCCGAGCTCCAGCCTCCCGACAAACACGAGCCATTGCACGCTCAAGCGGTAACGTTCGCGGAGCAAGAGTGAAGGGCATGCGCGTGCGGCGCAACAGCAGCACACGGAACTGCGCCGACCGGATTGTGAACTCTGCGGACGTGGGCCGCGCAGTGAGCACTGGCGAGCGCGGCCCAGCCTGAGACAGCAGCAGCGCTCTGTCAGCAAGGTGCATCTCAAGCGCGCTCGTCGCAGGCGGGGGCAGCTCGCTGCTGCCAGCCCCGCAAGAGCTCATAAGGATCGTCATCCTGTGGCGCAGCCTTGGTGTCCTCCCAGGCTGGTGCCCGGAACCCTTGGCCTTGCAAGTGCGCTGCCGCCTCGAGTGAGACGGGACCACCCCCCGTCAGCCTCTTGCAACGCTTGGACAATGCGCCTAGCGGCAGGGAGTGAATTGGGCCTGGCTGCAGCTGCAGCAGCGCAAGCCCAGGCCGGGTCGTGACCCCGCGCGTACTCGATTGTGGCAGCATGCGGCAACATCCGAAGCAGGTAGTGAAAAGAACAAATTAATCGAGAGAAAGAAGCGAAAGAAGAGAGACAACCATAGACTAATATGACCTCCGACTGCATGCGTGTCTCCCGCTGCCGCTGCCCCACACGCCCAGACGTTCTCACTGTGGCGGAACCTTGGAGGGCTTGGGTGATCACAGGGCCGCGTGCCTCACAGCAGGCGTGTTGGGCCCGCGTGGCGCGCCTCTTGAGCAAGCAACTGATGCGCAGCTGCTGCCAACATACCAGTCCACCGTCGCGCCCAAGCTGAAGCTTCATGCTTTCCAAACCATCAACCCTGCTTGCGACGCGACTCGCTATGATCTTGTTCACCTAGGGACGCCCTCGGGCGCCGTGCTGCTTTCGCGCCTCACCACACTTTTCGAGAGCGCGTGCTTCTGCCCTAAATTATCTTACTAGTACTAACAGGCGCCGAGCCCTTCAGTTAGGAGCTCGCTCGAAACCGTAAGGGTTAATCCCTTTCTCTGTGTGTTGTTGGGACTTGCCCGCTTGGGAGTATACCCGAGGGCTTATGCTCTCAACGACTGGGCGCCGCAAGAGCGGGCTCACCCGGCGTGACGTCGTTAAGGGGCAGTGGTGCCAAAAGTCAACTATAGTGGGGCGCGGCCCCGCGTCCCCGTTGAAGCAGTTGCCCAGACGTTTGTCAAGTCGGGCCAGGTGCCTGTTGCCGCAGTAGTGGAGTCGTGGCCTTGAGCCGAATAATGCCGCCCTTGCGGTTTGAAGCGCTCGAGTGCATGATCAGCAACTTGGCAGCATAGCAATTTTGGGTCATAGACCTGTTATCCGAGGTTCCCTTTTAGTGCAGTACGTGGATCTCCTGACAACGACGCACTGCACCCGATTTCATGGACATACGCTCTGGGCCGTCTTGACCTTCCACTATGGGGCGGAGTTTAGTGAGCGCCCACCTCTAGTTTTTCTGATTGCCACGTGATGCAGGTTTCACTTGGCGAATACGTTTGCCTGCATCATAGACCTTTGTACGGATGATGGTAGATAAAGGTCACGGGGAGAATAGGACACCGGCCAAGTACTTTTGATAGTTTTGACAAGCACAGGTATTATGAGCGAATTGATGTGGTCGTGCGTGACATTTCGGCCAGAGCGAAGTTCGGGGTTATTTTACCTGTCGCGATTTGACACATGGTTGATTATTTTCTTGCTGGATCATGTGAGCATTACTACGGAAGAATCATTTGTGTACTTTTAGGGTATAACAAGTTTGACGTTTTACCTCCGAGAGCCATTCCGGGTACACCCCATCAACTGACCTCTCGTGGACTACGTGTACGACAACGTCGTGAACAAGCTCCTCTACTTGATACATGAGACACCCGTATGTGGTAGCGCCCAGACCTCCAAGCTCCTCGTCGAGGGGCAGCCCCCGAGGAAATAATTTACCTGCGGCGCATCCGGCAACTCAATCCAGCTGGACGATTTCCCCTCCGCAGAGCTCGCCTTCTTCGAACAACCCCCCATGGAGGACAATCCGTACTTACCTGGGTTCCCCGAATGTCATCCCCAACGAAGCGATGACGGGAATGATGCAGCGCACATCCCGTCCCACATGGGTACACACCAGGACGAGCACATTCACAATCACTCACACCGTGTATTCTCCAATCCAATCACGCTTTACCACAGTTACCTTCAACATCTGGGCAGAAGCTCCTTTAGTTCCCGGAAGGTTGGTATACACCCTTAGTGCGGCCTGCAGCGCCCTGGCCCTCACACCCAAGCAGCCCGGGAGCGGCAGCGAAACGGGCGAAGCTTCGAGCCATGTCCGGACGGTTTGGAAGGTCTGGGCGCCGCGGCAGATCTGGATGATACGGAACACGGCGCCCCATAAACAAGGACCACGCCGCCGCTTGCTAGCAAGGATATTGGCTTGCTTTCTGGGGACGCTAGCCAAGGTCCGTGGGAATGCAAGGGCCAAAGCTTGCTTGGTGTAGCTTGTGAGAAGTGTTTTAGGATAGTAGCACGTGTGTTTTCACTTTTACATTCTACAGCCATTGTGCCCCTGTATTTGTTTCAGCATTAATATGTTACAAGTTGCTGCTTCTGCAAATGACAGCGCAGTCTTCGAGTTGCGCATAGCGTTTGAACACACAAGCATGGTATATTAAGAAGCACAAGACAGATAGAGACAGAGACAGAGGGAAAGAGAGAGAGAGAGAGAGAAATAAGGAAAAACAAACTGAAAAATCAATTCGCCATCCCGCCCACTTGCGATCCCGACCAGACAGGCTTTGTGCACGTTTGGGCTGCAGCCGGCGCTGCTTGAAGATCGTGCATAACCCATAGACGGGCAAAACAGCAAAACTTACCATTACTTTGCCGCATGTCGACTTTCCTAAGTGTAACCAATGGCGGGCTTGGCATTTTGAGGTGTTGGGGGCGGGGGTGGCCGACAGGCTTCTGTTGAGCTACTTTTGTTCCCTGGGCCTTGCGGTGTCTTCCTTGTTGTTTTCTTGTCTGAATGGACTCGATTGGTCCAACCCCAGCTGAAACCCTAGCCTTTTTCACTTGGATGTACTGCACAAGTTGCCCAATCTCAAAAGACAAACATCAGCGGATGGCAGGGAAGATTTTTCATCGTGGGCGCACGCTGCTGGTCCAGTTTCGGCACGTTCTGCAATGGTTTCATGCTTACGTTGTCTCCTAGTTGCAGTGTGAGAAAATTTACAGCTTGAATTATTCCGGCGTAGGGGAGTTCATTGAATACACGGCATTTTAATCACAACTATTGTTGGAAGCTGTTGCTTGGTCGTTGCCACTGAGGATACACTCCCATCATTGGTGGCTTTGAGCACCTTGGCTTATGATTTAAGTGGCTTGCCATACTTGAGAAGCGCCATGCCAAACTCATCTGTTAGCCAAGTTACCAGTTGAGCGCAACGAGCCATTCAGAGCAGAACTGATATTTTGTCATCGAGGTTTAGGAGCTCCCAATGATAGCAACCCAAGATTCGAGTACAAGCAACCGACACTTCGAGTACAAACTAAGATGCATTTTTTTTTTTGGGCCTGGCGGCAGGCGAGCCGCTTTCTGCAGCAGACTCCTGGCTTTACAGCCAAGCTCGGTTCAGCATCAGCCTGGGCCCCAGCAAGTTGCAAGTGCTTCAGGCTACCTAACGCAGGATCTTGGGAGCCGGCCATTTCAGCTCTCGTAAGTATCCTGAAATCTTGCATTGTCGATGCAGCAGTTGTCATGCCTCCCATTTTGTGAACACCGAGGTGAGCTTCGAAGCTTGGCAGACCACAGTATTTGGGTCACCTGAATTGGAGGGCTTAAGTTCGGAGGCAGCATTTTTTTGGACAATCCTTGGTGCAGTTGCTGCATTTGGGAAGTCATGGTACTCGTCCTTCTTGAGGCCTGGCGTCCATGTACGGAGATTAGAGTCTTAGCGTCAGTGTTAAACTGTGTTTGAATAGGATAACCACCAAGACAGGACAACAACATGGCGCAGCCCGTGCATGTCAAGGTAATGGACACGGCGTCTTCAAAGACTTGTTCTGAGCTTGCCTAACCAGACAACAGTATCAGTTGCTATCATGATTAGGTTTAAAGGGAATACCTCAGCCTAGGGTCCCCTTCTTGTGTCCTCATGAGGACGGTCCACACTGTCCTCATTCATTAGGAGTATGAACAAGACCTCACGTCTGAGACATAGGCACAGCCTGGACCTGAGGCGAGATTCGTTCTGCATCGCTGACCCCAGGAATTTGGCCGTTAGGGCGAAGCTTGGTCATGGTATGACTATGAGTCTTGTGAGAGAAGCAGTGAGGACTTTGGGATAAGATGTGGCGTTCCGGACTTGCGTTCTTTCAGGCCGTGCAAGTGGAGCTTTAGTAAACTGCATGCACCTGCATTTGTCAGATTTGTTAGTCAGTAATTTGGAACACCGAACTTAGAATGCAGCGCGGACTCAAAGATGAATCTGCAGGGATTCAGGGCGATTTCGTTGTATAAGAAGGATCTCGAAGCGTGTGGAATCACCTTTGGCCGAAAGATGCCCTGAACTACTATTAAATGCATGCAAATCCTTACCGCAACAGACCTCAGCACTTTGAAAAAGAAGTTTAGAGGCCACTCAGTCGTCTAAAGCCGTGGATCTGTTTCTGTGTAGATGGGCCAGAGCAGACCGGTGCCCTGAAGGTCAGGAAAGTTATTTCTCTTTCTGAGCCGCCTTCCTCTCAAACTGCCGAGTGAAAAACTCAAGTCTGTTGACCCTGGATTAGCAGAACCATGTATCGGCTCTGGTATTAGGATGAGATCAGCAAGGCTATCCTGTCAGCCGAATGCTCCAAGACGAGCCAAGGAAAGGTCCTGGACACTTATCCCTGCCCCATCGGCTGCCGAGAGCTTCGTTTGCAACATGCTCTCGCTTTACCATCTGACCTTAGACGCATGATATGCATGATTATCCAGTGTTGCCGGTGCACCTGAGACCAACCGGCTTGCGGGTGTGGTGCATCTCCCGTTTAACAACCCTGGCTGCTTAGGAAGGTATCAGCGAACACGCACCAGGAAGGCAGTCATCTACCTACTGAGCAGTGCGCACACATGAGCCATATGTAGATGGCGGCAGATTGAGGTGCCGGCGCTGTAGCGTCAGGCAGACTGTTCATAGTTTTGCTTGCTGCAATAAGTTTCAGAAGGTCTGTAGAGGGTAGCGTCGAGTAGAGCAGGATGGCTTAGCCATGTTTGTCATGTCAAAAAAATGGGCTCTCATCCCTTCATGTCATTTTTGGAGGAGGGTGGCAAGAGCGGAGGAAGAGACTGTACAGGGGCCTGCTTGGGGATATTCTATGAAATGCTGTGACCGTAAAGGATCTGTTCCTGGGTGAAGATTCACGGACTTGATCGTCTAAGGCCTATACCATTGGCAAAGCCCAGGACCCGCTGAAAAGGGGAGCCCCCTGTATCTGAAAAAATCCGGGCTGCTCACATCCGCTCGACATGACAGAACTGGCAAAAACTGTGGTTGGGACGGGAAAGCTGAGCGTGCATTTCCAAAGAGTGGAATGAAGAGCTATGCGCAGCAATCATTATGCAATAGAGGAGCATTTCCAAGTTAGTTCATTGGACCGTCAAGGACTGGTGAGGCAATAACCTTCCATTGCGCAGTCTGCTCTCGCATGATTAAGTTTTAGATGTCCCAGGCAACGAATCGCTACACCTGCGTGGCTTGCGCACCTGGCTACTACCAAGCGATGGGTGAGACGGGCTGCGTACCGTGCCGGGGCCAGTTGCAGGATCTCTTTGAGGTGGTTAGGTTGCCCAGCAAGCCTCCACTCTACTTTGCAGGTGGGAGCTAGGGTGTAAGATTTGCCTCGAAAGCCTGGCGAAATCAAGTTGTGACCCAACTGTGCGGGGCAGCGTGCACTCGTTGCCGACGTCTCGCACACGCTTCAAGGATCTGCTTTGTGAGTGTGCATCTCAGAGCCTGAGTCTTCCCAGAGCAGTTGAGAGCAAAGAGGAAGAGCCAGCTCTGAGCTATTTGGGGTTCTACAGTCTCATGCTTCCAGACGCAAGACACTCATTCACAGGTGCACGCAGCTGGCCAAGAACGTCTTCCAGGCCCGGGATCGACACTCCTGCAAAGCAGCACTATTGCTAGTACGGTTGACACTCACCAGGTGAGAACTACACGTAGCACACGCGGGACGGTTGTCCTTGCAGTCTAACAAGGGCCACATGGGGCTCTTCTTGGGCTGGCTCCTCCACTTGCAGTGCAGGCAAAACGGTCCAGTCGCATGACCTTGGTGCGGTCAGTGCTGAGCTTGAAGTGTCTGAGAGTTACAGACAGGACTAGCTCCCTGGGGGGCCCATGGCCTACTAGGAACTGAGTCACAGCCTGAACAGGATTCCTGGGCAGGGGCAATGTGCCACCAATGCCCTGCTGGTGCATACTGCGAAGAGGGCCGCCCTGCTCAGGACTTCCGTGTTGTCATGATGCTGAATCTTGTTCAAGCTGCGTGAGCTGTGGAATTTCTGCAGGGAGACTGTCTGCAGTTTCAAGCGGATACATGTTTGCGGTTTTGTCTTCAGTGACTTGTTTTGGCCCAGGTGGCTGGGCTTTGGGTGGGAAACCAGCCAATTTTTTGTATTCCTGAGGTTTAGTGGTCATTCATGCTTTCAGCAGGACATCCTAGATTTAAGAGTGAAAGGCTTACGACCTTAGAGTTAAAGACAGTTTACAAGTTTTCACGACACCTTGTGTGGCTTGCAATTTCAGTATCAAGGAAAGAAGGAACTAGGACAGATGTGAAGGAAGGCAGCAAGGAAGGAAGAAATGACAAGCAGAACATGAGGAAGGAAAGAAGCAAGGAAGGAAGGGAACAAGGCAACAGCAAGCAAAGACAGAACATCTGTGGAATTAGCACTGTGCGCGCTGCCTGGGGTTTGATTTTGCGCTGCTTTGCCTGGTTTTCTTTCGGTGAAAACTTCCAGCACTCTTTGCTGCAAGCATTGCCGCTTCTATTTCTGTCATGGTTTCCCCGCCTTTCCGCCGTCACGCAGGTGTCGACTAGTCTTGAGGAAGGTGGAGCTTTTTGAGTTTCCAAAGCTCGGCCGTACAAGTGTTGTTTCCACTCGTACCTGATGTGTTGAGTTTGGCAGGTTCGGTGCGCCTCCAGGCAAAACGGCATTCTCAAACCCAGCCCGCCTGCGGAGCAGAGAGAAATTCATGAGGTGCAGGCCGCATCCGGGGCAAGACGGATGGCGCTTGATGTCTACCCGAAGCCAGAACTCAGAGAATTCCGCTTCAACCGCAGGAACTTGCACCGCAGAAGTGCTGCGACGTCACTTGCCCTGCTTAGAAGGACCCACCATACTTCCCCTGCTGGAGGCTCTGATAAGTCCACAGCCAACTTGTCCAGCAGCATGAATGAAGCAGACTCGCGCGGCTCTGCCCCAAGTTTGACCTCTGACATGCTTTTTGGCCGTTCAGGAATGCCGTGCCGGGACATGCAATCTGTCGATTGAGTGGTATTGTTCGGCAAGGGATCCGGACCATCCGCTGGGAAGAAGCGTAGCTTCAAAGATCTTCCGTCGCTCTGCTGTTTGTGAGGGCAGGGTAGGAGTAGTAGCGGGTGCTTCCGTGATCTGTATCCTCCGTTGCGTTTACGTGGAAGGAAGTTGCCGCAACAAACGATCTTCAAGCATGTTTCCTTTTCTTCTCCGTTTGTTTTTGATGAAGCGCTGTCTGCGTGCAATTGGCCCTCTAGACTCAAGAGTCTAGCAGATTCACAGGCCTTGCTTCTTTTCCATCAGTTTGGGAAAGCACATGTCCTGTTTGCCGGCATCCCCGCGCGAAAGGACTGCTCAACATGACCGGTGCATTACGCAGATTAACTGTGCTGTCCGAGCCGCGCGTATGTCCGCTCAGATTGCCGGCGCAATGCGTTTTGGAACTCGTCAGCTGGATTATGGACCTGTCATTGCACCAACACTTCGTCATGTGCTGGAGGCGCAGTCTCGACAGAAGAGGAACATGATGTTCAGCGAACGTTGAAGAGCTTATGTGATTTGCAGGTTGCCCTCCACATGAAGGCAGCGGCGCAACTCACTCAAAGAGTTTTAATTTGCCAATCGTTGGAGCACGGGAGCAGATGCCTCCACAAGCTTGCGTGACACTGGTGGGGGGGCGCCGGGGCATCTGAATGCACGCTCATTTCATCGAGTTTGGGATCGTTTTTTCTCCAGACATGTTCGTCCAGTGAGCCAGCTGCCAATTGCCAACCTTGCTGTGATCCAGGCATGTGCAGCCGGGTCTGTTTGTGTTTTATTTGACTTGTCCGCTTATGGCCATCATGGTCCCTGCATGCATGATCCATTTTGTAAATTTCGAATGCCGCTCAGCTATCCTATGGGCAATTGCTTGTGCTGTTCTTGTTTGCAGTGAGTTCGCTGCGTTCGCATTGTGTCGTGAACCGTGGCCTAATCCAAATTGTACGGGAGTTTTCCTAATGCCAGATTGTCATCCAGGCATCCAGGAACTGGAAGCTTCGGGCTCGTTAGAAATCCATTGGAGCAATACATTGCAGAGCTTCTGCAGATTTAGTTGAGAAACTGCCAGCGTGACACCCAGGAATCCAACGACATTATCAGAGACGTAATTAGGAGTCCTTGGAAGCATTGGCAAGCTTGAAAAAGAACAGCTTGCGATACGAAACCTCCAACAAAACGGAGGACATCGTGCGTTCCTGGCCAAACCAGCAAGTGTTCAGATGTTGAGGGGTTCGCGCCGTTTTTTTGCAAACTTGTTGGGGTCTGTTGCAGTCTTCGGAACAAAGTGTCAAGAGCTGTGCAGGAACCGATCTCTTTGCCTGGTTGCCCGGCTGATACAACAAAATTTTCATCAGAACTGCTTAACTGTGATCAGCTGAGGTTACTACCGCGTCGAAAATACCACCTGGATGCAGAAGCTGGTACATGTGTTTAATACAGGGGCCGGTCATCCTGAGTTTTCGAGCGTGGGACGAGACAGCCAGGGCAGCCCCAGCATCCTTTTGTCTATTCGAGGGGACGGTTTTCGCTGCATTTGTTAGGAAGACCCAGGGCAGAGAATCACACAGGTGCAGTTGTGTTCAGGGAAGATTCAAATCCAACCTTAGCAAGCAAGTCAACGAGCCCTGAAACCCTAAATCTCCGTAGTCTTGCCGCGAAGCCAACACTTTGCAATCTGATGACAACATGTTCTTGTTGCGGGCGCTTCCTGGCGTAGATTGGCGTAGACAGGGGCCACCTAAGGAATTTCCACACCCTGTCGGTGGAGACAGCTTGCAGCTTCAGTGGGGCCCCGGCCTCATTTTGTGATGTGCATGCATAGGCAAGGTGAGAACGAAGAAGGAATCGCGTAACGTGCACTCCCGTATGGACTACACGAACAACGCGACAATCTCGCAGTGCAACAGCCGTCATCCAAACACTACAGTACACCAAGATTTGCTGCATCGTGACCAACATCCTTGTATGCTCGCCAGCCTTACTGTAGCTGGGAAATCTGTTCTGGTAGCTCGTGCGACTTGTCTTTGTTTGCCAGGGCTTGGCTGACGTCCACGCAACTGAGTCCTGGCAGAGAAAAGGTGTTGGGGTGCGTGACCTCCAGCAAACAGTTTGTGTCAGATAGATATTGGTTTTGTGGTGGGCTGGTGGTGCCTAACAAGTGATACCAAGTGTGCAGCCGAGGAGATAGAGAGCCGGGGACTGAGAGGTAGAGCACTGCTTAGGATCAGGGCTCCAGGGCAGAACTGAGGCATGTTCCGGGATGTTCTGGGATGCTGCGCAACTGTAGTCCAACATGTGTTCGGCAAAGGGTTCTTTCTAACAGGTGGCTTGCAAAACAGTCTTGACGCTTTTTTCTTCTTTTGGTTCGTCAGAGTGGTCATTGTTCCAAGACCATCTGCTAAGCCCATTTCCTTGGCGGTTTCAACTTGTCTAGTGAACGTCAATCGCCGCTCGTGCTCCCCCACGTTGATGATCTTAATTAGTCAGTTAGTGGACCCCTGGCTGGCGCAGGCTTTGGACTTTGATTCCAACTTTTGTTTCTCTGGCGGAAGGATATGAGCATCATCAAGTCCTTTGTCAACTTTCGCTCTGGGCACTGCATGCACCCTCCGAAAGACTTTCTTCAATTCTTTGAAGTGGGATCAGAGTTGCAGCTCGCTTTTGGAGTCTTGGGACCTTTCTTGAGGTTGGTTGGAGGCCAAGAGGAGCCACCAGTGGCTGCTTCTTGGCTCGCATCGGGTCTCACGAGCCATGGCAAAGTCCGCAGCTGGATCCTAGTCTAGTTCATGTGTGAGGTTCCGTGAAGTAGAGGCTACCCAACAGCATCGAGGTGTAAGAGTTCTTTCGGCCTTTGTGCTGCTCCTTCGTCCTACACATGGTTCGCATAGGTCGAGCACACTCCGAGCCTTTCAAGCTACGGGAGACGACATAGCTTCTGCGTTTCATGATGGGCTTTTGCTTCAAATATGCTTCTGCGAGAGTTTGCGACAGGATTCGCGAAAGGAAGCTGCATTTTCCGCGCAGACGGCATGTGGGAACGAGAGAGTTTTTGAGAACACCCACATGACTTTTTCAATCCTTGCTGGATTCACCATCCCGCTGGCCGATCGGAGGGGCTGCGAACGTTTCTCGTGCCAGGCTCCAGGGGATTCCAGAGAGTCCATTTACATGATGAGTGATCTCTAAGTGGTTGGGGGAGGCAACAGTGACTTACGGATCTTGCCTGGCTACTGGCCAGGTTCCAGCGCTGCGTGCCCGAGGAAGCCTGCCACTCTTCAGCACGTCACGCGGGCTAAGGGTTTAGCTTTGGTGGATCGTGGTGCTATGGTTTGACCGTGGCGACTAGACTCTTCAATGTTTTCCAATTTGCTGGAACCACGGTGAAAACTTCCACTTGCTTCTAGAACATCTTTGTGCATCGCCGGCAATCTCCGGTCACCTACCACACATGTCACGGTCCATATCGTTGGAGGGCGAAGTCATCTCATTTTTTCTGGATGCTTGCAATGATTGAGCACGCTGAGACCAGGAAGTTACATCCTAAGTTGCATGACCTTTTTTTAAGATTGTTGCATGCACTCTAATGAGCAACGTATTCTTCATGAGTCGTGAGTAAGACGCAACAGCGCCATATTGATTGCTGACACAAGGCAATTGGGGTTGTTGCTTGTTGGCGCCTTTCTTATGTTACTTCTAAAAGCTGGCACACCAGTGTCCCTTGGACCTGGAACCGCGATTGCCAAGTCCTCACATCAAAAGAGGTCTGGGAAACAACGTGTGCTTCAAGAACAACCGCGGTGTGGCTTGCACTTCTTGCGACTTGGCTGGGGGTTAGGATTGCATGGGTGTCAAGGCTTCGGCGTTGGGGGGAATAAGCTTTGTGCGATAGTGATGAGGTGTCTTGAGCGACATGGCCGTGTTGTGGTTTGCCACCATTGATTTTCGAGCTCCAAGTGCTAGCCAGACCCCGTTCTCCGGCTCATTGGAAGGGAGAACTCAACCTCGCTGCCTCCGTGGCTTGTTTAATTACATTGGGTTGCATTCGCAAGCTGTCTTACACATTGGTTTGCTTTTGCATGTAGCACCAAGCAGCAGCAAGCCCTTGAAGCTGCTTACAAGTTCACCAAGGCATCGAAGGCTACACCAAGTACGAGACCCGCGGCAATGAACGACAGCTAGGGGTAGTAGGAGGCGTCCGTGCCAGAATGGCACTATGGGTATATCATCGGCGGAATTCAGCCTAATCTGTGTGCATCCTGACGTTTACAAGAGGTCCCAGGAGTGTGACAGGGGTGGTTTTCATGAAAGACTGGGAAGCTGGGATTGATCAGCTTCTGTCAGGGTCCCTGGAGATTTGGCTTTCACCTTCAAAGGTGCGAACGTGAGGAGATGAGTCTCCTCCCCTTTCCTGTTTCTATTGCATGTGCGAGCGCTAAGCAATCGAGTCGGGAGGCACGATTCGCGGAGACGCTGCAGCCCGGGAATCCTCTGCCACTAGCGCAGATGCTAAGCCCAGGGATCCCCTTGCAAAAAACGATCGTTAGATGGCCGAAAGTGATTGAATTCCCACCACGCATCAGCCTCGCCCTTCCATCTCCGCCCTATTTTGAGGAGTTACTTCGCCTACACAACCTGCAAGCAATGCGCGTCAACTGCGATACTCTTCGTGGAGTGCTTCGTCCCCGTCGCTTGGCAGAAAGTGTGGCTCCCTTGGTTTGCTGTGTTTTGTAGTGCTATTGCTCTGGATTTCCTGGAAGGTTTTTTCAGGGGGAGACATACTGTGTGCAACAAGTCTCGCGCAGATGCTGCAGAGTGATTCTCTAAAGGCTGATACACAGGCGCAGTACAAGCAAGTAAGGTCACCTAGCAGCTAGCAGCAATTCTGGAATTGACCGGCCTAGGCCTTCGTCCAATTCCTCATCATAGCAATGCTCCCGGGCAGAGGCAGAGTTGGGCCAGAACGGCCAGAAGTTGCAGTGAGCTTATGGGACAGGAATCGGCCTAGCAAGGCAACATGAGAACGAGAAGTTGAGTGAAAGCATCCGTTTGAACGCTGGATCTTGAAGCCGCGTAGATTATACTTTGGGTAGTTGTTCCTCGGGTTCTCTCTTATAGGACGTTGGTACTTGTAGCGCATGCTGCTTGAAGAAGGGGGTCAAGGGCCAACTAGCTCTCGTAGTCCGGACTGACCCGGTGGCTACATGTTCGCCCGCCATACCACACCAAACTCAGGCTATCCAAGGCTGGGATGAACTCAGCGGTGTACCTTGGCTTGAACGGGCATGTGGAGTTCCATAATCTTGACACATGCCTGGTCATTTCGCACGTTTTCAGGTTGACCTGTTCCTCTTCTTTGCAAGAGTGTCACGCTTGTGTGCCCGAGCCCATTACCGACATTATAGGGTTCCCGGACTGAAGCTGTATAGGCAAACTAGGCATACTTGTAGGGATTGTGAGCCGCTCGGCTACCGCCTCCGCTGCGTTTAGTTCGTTTAGTGCTTGCATGGTTTACTGCTTCTCTTGGCGTCCGCCAGTGGCCAAGGAACCGGCTCAGCTTGGCAGCGCCAATCTGCATTGCGTCCCTTGCAGCCCCAAAAGCTCATGCAGGTTTGGACTTGGCGGTTTAGTTTCCTTCCTTGACCTATACTCCGAGAGGAGCGATTCTGACCAGGGGCTTCTTGTCGAAAGGGCTGAAGATTTTCAGAGCTAGCATTCGGGGCACCTTATTTCATTCAAGATTTTATGGACGCAAGGTGGCAAGGTGGAAGGAGTTGATTGAGCACTCAGGATCCAGGGAGTGGGGCTCCGCACTTCAGTTGTTTCACCCCTTGGGGCCAGATGGCGTTATGAAACGGGGTGCGAATTCAAGCTGCCTCACTGATTGGCATGCGCAAAGGCCGCAACGCAAGCCTTTCCACCTTGCCGAGTCTAGACTTCTCCAGCCGAGCGTCTCAGCGCAAGGGTCATCAAACTCCAACGGAAAGCTTTCACTGCTCCAAGAAATGCGCAGAAGTTGCACAATCTCGCACACTGCACCTGCCGGTTTAGATCGTGTGTTTTTTGCAAGGTTGGTCCAGGGTCTGCAGATGCACAGCACCATCAGCAAAGCTTTGGCGACCTCCGGCGCTGCGCGAGAGGAGCCGAGTGAGCCAACCTTGGGGGGAGGGGGAAAGATTCTCATATGTATGTGTATATATATATACACATGTACAAAGGAATACATATACATAGATATATATATATATGCATATCATATAAAGGGTCCAAGCTAAATTTACATGCCTTGCTTCTGGCCAGGCTTTTGGGAGCCTTTGCTGTGTTTTTTTTCCTTTGGTGCTGCGGTTCTCTGGTGGTGGTTCGGACCGTTGATGTTTTTCCTATATAGTTCTTAGATACTTTAATTGCTAACGCGAGACCGCCTCGGCAAGGGTAGAGGAGAGCCGCAGAGAAGCGTGCTCGAAAAGCCGGGGCCTTTCTTGTGGCTCAGAAGCAGCTGCAGCAGGGCAGCGGGTTGGCACGGCCGAAGCATGGCTACGGCAGGACTCCAAACGCCGGCGGGCAAGTATTGCAATGCAAGGTGGAGCGCAGGCAAGTACTAAGGAGCCTCCCAAAGGAGGGATTCCCAATTACCCCCCGCCCCGGCCCGCTCCTGCCCTCCCTCTCTCCGGCGCCCACCCCGCTCCCTTCCCTGCCCCACTGCCGCCCCCGCCCCTCCAGAAACAGAAACAGTTGAGTTTCGTGCTTTCGATTGTGCCCCGCCGGGCGTCGCACCAGCCGGGTTCAGGTTGGGGCGGATTGTCTGGGTGGTTTAAAGCCTGCAGCAAGGCGGAAGAGGAAAAACCACATCGTGGAGTGTTGAGGTGCTCTCAGAACAAAGCCAGGCCTCGCACCAGCCCGCGCGAATCCCGGCCATCCAACTAAACCCGCCTCAAACGAATGGAAAAAAGCACGGATCCAAGAACTGCCGAATCGCGGCCGCTACTCCTGGTCTAAGGGTTCCAGATCTAGACGCCCCTGGCCTCCGGCCTTGGGGGATATGCGCGTAGCTGTGTTACGCATTGTTTTCGTTCAGCTGTTGCCAGCATGAGTAGTTGTTTAAATATCTTTACCGGCATGGTTACTGGTTTTGCTTGGCGAATAGATTTATTAGAACTTTTTCTACCTTGTTTGCTACATGAATATTTGTAATCCTTCCTGCTTTATTCCTGTTACTTTGGTATTGCCAGTGTCGCTGGGCATTTGTACCAGCATGGCTCAGACCACTATCACCAACATGGTATCCTCGTTGCTCTTACCATTTTGTGTCTCCTCTGCACAAACATCAGCAGGGTAACTTATATGCTTGAATGCTTCCCAGTTCCCATCCAAGTAAAGCCAGCTTGTTAGTGGGAAGCTCAACACATTACCACTGCTATTTGTGTCATTCTTCCAATTCTGCATTTAACACGTCCACGTCCTACATTCCACAGCGTTCCAATGGCTACGACTGATGTGGTCTGCAGTATCTCAAGCTTCCCAAAACCGCCTTGAGGCTCAGCATTAATTCCCAACACAATATTTTCTTTTTGAATATCCGGCGCCATGAGAGCAAGGCTTCTTCCATGATGCCCCGCTGCGGGCCATCATGGAAGACCTCAAACGTTATGCAAGGAGTTGGGACGCTTTGTCTACGTATCCACGTGGACAGAATTGGTGCTACTTGGCTAAAGAAGGTCATAGGGTATAGCGATTGACCAGCTTCGCGTCATTGTTCCTGATATGGATTTGGCGGCTTTTGCAAGCGTTGTCAAACCCAAACTGTTGCTCCTGGCATGGTCGCCTTTGGTTACCGGGGCCCATTCTGCAGCCATTTTTAAACTCGCCGAGATCATAAGTCTTCAGCACAAGTGTCCACCAGAGAGGCAAGAGCTGCATTGCATCATAAAGCGTGGTATCAATACCCAGCGGACTGAATTTGCTAAGCTTAGTTTCCTGAAAAAGCCAGATCCCACGGAGGACAGCGCCCTGTCTCTTGCCCTGGATGTTTTGCAAGATGCCGATCCAGAACGAGGACGCAACTCCACGTTGGAAACGAAGGGCTTGCCTAAGCCCTAAAGCCTAAATCCTAAACCCTAAGCCCCAAACCCTAAACCCTAAGCCCCTGGGTTTGCTGCACCGCACTATAGAACCAACGGATTGAGATTGTGGGATATGACACGGTCGAGCTTTTGATGACACTGAAGTGGTTTCCGATCGTTTGCACGAAAGGGGGGATGTGCTCCAAATTTCACTTTGTGTGGACGCGTGTAGGGTGCTAAAACATGCGTGTTGAGGGTTGTTAGCATCTTTTTTGGTGTCTTTGGTGTCTGGTGGCGTTCCTGAGGCGGATGTGATGAACTACGTTCTTCTGGCGGCTCTTTTGCAATTGGCATAGCAAGATCTTGTAAACCTGGCAATTCCGGCACCCTGCACCCCAGAGCCTCTGATTGCAAATCGGCACTTCACACAGGTCATCGTATCGTGCATGATTCCTTCCGCCTTCTACTTCCTGCTGCAACTCTTTCACCTCTGCCGTCCCGGTCTCAGCTCGACCGTGTGCTGCCCCGGATGCCATTGCGCCTAATGTGCCCAGAGTGGCGACTCGAGTATTGCCAGGGGGTATGTTCTTTCAGGCAAGGGCATGTGGCGGTCAGGTTGTGTTCTCTCAAAGGTGTCAACAGGCAGCTGAGGGCTCTGAGCCCTGCAATCCAGGATGCTATGCATACACCATGCCCTGCTGTGCTGGATTATAGTGGTATTCCAGGATGTGCTCCGTAGCCTGCATGCTAAGCGTAACGCCCAGGGGGACGCGCCAACAGCAACACACTGGTCCGCGCGACCGTGGCCTCGAATCAGCTTGTTCTGGCAAACCTCTTAAGGGCCACGATGGAGGCCTGGACCCAAGTTCACCCGGCCCCAGCTTTGGAAAGCATTCCGGAGAGTGCAGTAGTGCAGTAATAGTTGCAAAACAACACTGCTTGATGCAAGCAGGTCACGAAGTGCAGTGAGGATCCGAACCAGCGTCTCACACTGGAAATTGAGCCCCCGGCTGGTGTTAGCAGCAGGCGTTCGGCACAAGGTGTTGCTGCTGTAGCTTCTTTTGACTTGCGGGTTGACTTGGGAAATTTAATTATCCTGCCAGCACCAGACCAGCTATGAGTGTCTGGCAGATGGGAGTCTCCTGCCACAATGTATGGGATGTTTACTTTTTCTGCCCTCAGCAGCTAGGAAGGCTAAAATTGATTTTTCAGAGGCCCTTGATTTTGAAGGCCTGGAGGGAGGGTGCTGTCGTGTCGCGTTCAAGCTCTGGCCACGATTTGGTTACCTGGCTCAGCATGTAGAGCTATGGAGTCGAATCAAAAGACAAAGTCGACGGCCATCGTTAAGGGTGAGGTTTTGTTCAAGTCTACAGCTGGGATAAGTCTTGCCTTCCTAGCTTCAGGAAAGCACGTCTCCACCCCCACAATCATGCATTGCGCGAGCTAAGGAGCGATCTGTTTACTGCCCGCAAGAAGCCTTCCAGGGCTTGCCGCCTGGCTTCTCCTGGCAGTTACACCTGCAGTGGTCGTTGTTGGGCTAGAGACATTCTTCACCATGGCCCTTTTTACCCAGCCAGCTGAGTGAAGTTGCCCGAGTGATAGCCAGTGCATACAGTTTGAGTAGCAAGGCTGTTGTCCTGACTTCGAAGCTCAAAGAAATTTATGTCTCTGGCTGTAATCTAATTAACCACTACAAACAGCAGAGAACCAGCTCTGCGGAAAGTCCACGCGCCTGTGGGGATTGTTTGAATGACATGATCGTTTCTTCTTCATCTACCCGCGATTTCTGAAGTCCGCGCTTTCCATCAACGAGTTCCGAGGGCTGTGGTGTTCATTCATATGCCATTGAATGACTCGAGTTCATCTCACATTTTCGAACAGCTGCTTTGCTGGAAGGCCACTTACAACGCACATCTGACATAAGCAGGGAGGGTCAGAAGTTTTCATCATGGGTTTTAGAGGAAATGCAGTTTCGAGGTTTACTGATAGGAACTCGCGCCTGCAGCTTTTGGCTGTTGCTTGATGAGCACTGCACCGTACACTTTTATGGCGGAGCATGTATCCTAGAACCTGCTGACCCGGTGTGTAAAAGTCACAATCTTTTTCCACTCATTTCATGGACCTCAGCATCCACCTCAAACAAGCTGAAAGCCAACACATGAGGAACCTGGCTCGGAATCTTGTGATCATCTTCTGCTCTGTGGTCTGGGTTGGCGAGTTCTTCGTGCACTGGCGAACCTTGAAGGTATCTCGCACGGCATCTTAAGCCAAGAGTTGGCGTCTGAATGATATTGGTGCTATACACTAGGTCATGATGGCTGGTTGTAGCAGTTTCCATGTTCACACTCCGACCTCGGCTTGAAAGGATTGGAAGTACCTTCACGTACAGGACAGCTCCGCGGTTGCCAGGTCAAGAGCTTCAGAGGCTTCTGAGTGCAGTTCTCAAGGATTGGGGGTTTGGGTTTGGTCGAGATTGGATGTTACCCAAGGTGTTGCCCCAAATTAGGACAAAGCTTCTAGTTAATGTGACGTAGACTGGAATTGCACGGTTTTCCAGATGTGAACAGAAACACCAGAGTCACAGAAATGCAGGAGAAGTTCAGCCTGCTGTACCTCAAGATCCTGCCCAGCATGTGGTGCCCCATAGATTACGATGAGTTTTCAGCGCATGCAGCACATGCTGTCAGCCTGCAGTGTTCTGCTACTTTGGCTGGGGACTCTCAGAGTTTGGGATAAGTGCCCTGCAATTTGGATGAGTTGTTTTGCAAAGTGTGCTAGAAACTGTGGCGCGCTGTTTTGGAGCTTTGAAGAACGGACTTGTCGGATGCATGATGAGATCCGAATCTCCCCCAGCGGCCCTTAGCAGCAGCGGGAAGGAGCCATCAAGTTGAGCGAATCTCGTTGTTCGAGAAGTGCACCACAAATTCAAAGGCAAAGGCTGAGAGAATCCGAGAGAGATGCGCCGCCTCTCGGATAGGTTTAGCCGCTTAGCCAAGAATCTATCCAAAGCCGTGGGCAGTCATGTCACATCTACAGACCCAGCAGGCCAACCCATCAGAGGCTTGAAGATCCCGTGCTTAACAAGGGAAATGTACGCTTGAGTAACCTCTACTCTTAACAGTTGAGAATTCTATACAACAGCATCTGGAATATGGCAAGAGCACGAGCAATTGTCACGCAATCAGCTATCCACCTCGCCGCATGGGACAGACATACCGTCACCTGCGTTGGAATTCATAATGAGCATATGTGTGCATGTGCAATGATGAAAACCATCGTACAATTTTTAAAAGCATAAGCTAGCAGCCAAATCGGCCCCACAGGCCAAAGTCTGCACAAGAGCTGCAGGAACTGGGTGATCTAATGCAACATCGTCAAGTCTTCAGCAGATGACTCAGGGATTCGCAGCTCATTGTCCTCTATGCCCTCCAAGAGCTGGTTGATGGGGATATCCTCTGAATTCGGTTCCGTTGCCACCAACGGCAGTGATGGGCGAAAAAAGCGGGAAGCGAACTGTTGCAGTTCCTGCTTTGCGAGCTGCCATAGGTCCTCATTGCCCGGATTGAAAGAAAGCAAACGCCATCCGCAAGGAGTACTATGCCTCCAGGTATGCGGCTCACAGACAACCAACGCAGAGCCGACGAAATGGCTCTAAGCTCGGACCGCTTGATGATTGCTCTGTTCCTGGTAGAGGACCCGCGGAAATGATTAGTATCATGATGTACACAAGCCCAGGAAGCAAGAGATCTCATAGCATCGTTTGGTTGAGAACAAGGGCCACCTGTAAACAAGTGGGACACCATGCCTTGCTCAGGAAGAAATTGGTACTGCTCCAGTCTGCTGGAAAATGTGGTCAAATATTGCCAGAAGTGTAGCAGATGCGGGAAAGCATGTGGCAACAAATGATGGTTGAAGGCTGACCCTTGATTGGACCAATCCCGGACCCTCGCGGCATGTGCAACCTTTGCACGTGCATACTTGGGACTATACGGGCACCTGTGCTCAGGAGAATCCGGCGGCCCACACAGCATGCGCTGCGAACTGGCCCCAGCATCAAACTAGGATTTGGTGGAATCCGTGGAGAAGGTTCCATCCTGGATGGTGGCAAGTAGGGCGCCAGTTGTTTGGACGCATCACAAACAAGTCCACGACATCAAGACCCCGCAAATCCACTAGACTGCAGCCTGCGACAAATGTGCAGGTTCCACACATACTCTCCGAGCCTGCGGAGAGCCGAGAGTGGTAGGGTAGCGAACGGGCAAGCCCCAATCCCAGACCAAAAAGCTTCGCACAGCGACCGAGCAAGGAACAAGCGTGTACAACTGTCAACGCCTTAAACCGTGACACTCAGCGCATGGACCGAGAGCACTACCCTAAGCCCTCAATCCTGAAGCTAGACACACCTGGCCACTAAAAAAGGCAACTCCAACCTGCAGAGGTGACGAAGCCTTGAGTACCCAACACGACACACGAGCTAGAAACAAGGGAGCAGGACCAAAGCCTCAGGTCCAAGGACGCATTGAAGGTCTCTGGCTGATGGACTCGTGGATCAAAAGGGACACCCAAACCCCAAGAAAATTTTGAGGGTCATGTGCTGGAGAACAACCGAGCGGAGATCAAAACCTCCCTCATTTAGAAAAGACAGGGGCTTTGAGAAACAAGGTTTGGCGTAAGCAAAGTGTCGTGTTTCGCAGGGTATCGTAAGCATTCTGTTGCCTTAAGCTTCGTAAGCTGTTGTTTTTGTTGGTGTTGTTGTTTATGTCCCAGGCAAACCAGTCCTTGCAGTTGCAGCAGCTGCGGCAACCCGGTGTAAGCAGCGTAGGCAGAAACAACAGCACAGTCGTGTCGTAAGCAAAAGCTTGGAAAGCGTGGGCTACCTAGGCTACCGTAAGCATTTCTGTTGCCGAAGTAAAGATCAGGTGCGGTGGTCTCACAACTGACAAGCAAGTGGTTGCAAACCAAGGCAAAACTCAGCACACATTGCTTGCCGATACTGCAGTTGTTGAGCCAGTGCATCGACAAGAACCACCATGGCCCCCCAAAAAAGGTTTGATTTGCAGCAGTGTCTCCAAATTCTGCGTTTCGCAGGTACTGGCGCTTTCTGGACGAGTTTCGCATCTCACTTTGCAGCAGACTATTCTTCGGCTTGCTTCCGCGCTGTTGCATGCAGGACCTACAAATCAAGCACACGTTGTCATCACCCAGGGCGCTTCTCATTACTTTCAGTGCTTACTGTCCAAGACTTCCCGTTTGGCCGAGATGTCCTAGTTGCGCAAAGTTCTTTCGATTTCAAGGAGGAGATTCTGGCCCTTGTGATCTCAGCCCAGCTTTCTCTGCCGTAAGTTGTACGTAACTACAGATCAAACTGCTTAACCTTGCACCTGGATCACTTTAGTCAGAATGCGGGCGTCAAATATTGCATATTGCGGCTGAAATCAATTTCCTTTTCTTCCATGAATCGTCTGGTGAGTTGCGCTAGTGGCAACACTTCTTGTTGCTTTTCCAGCGTTTTGTCAGGTCTTGGTTGCTGCTACTGGAAACAAGTAGTAGTCTGAAAACAGCGGTTATGATAATTCTGACCACTACCAGTATGTTGCAAACTTCTCACCTAGTAACAACTCTTCAAGCTAAAGACTTGCAAAGGCGTCTGTCTATCACCTTTATGGCCATGGTCGTGCTTCTTTCTCGAGCGACGGCTGTGATTTTCATAGTATGCTTGTACTTAAAGCTACTGCGACGGACGGTTTTTATAGTACTGCTGCTATAGTGTTCTCCTGCTCACACGAGAAGCTGCGATCGCCTTGCGCGCGGCTGAGGCATCATAACCGCCATCTACTGGTTTTCAGATGGCAGCCTCTCCAAGAACTTTTCCTTCCAGGCAGGTGATGATCAATTTCTGCATCTTGGTGGTTTTAAAGCTCCGCGTATTGCTTTCCTTGTGCAAGCTGTCGTGTTTTCACAGCATTTCCATTAAGTGACCCAAACCTTCTGTTTTTGAGTTGTAGGATTTTGATGCAGCATGCTTGCCTTCAGGGTTCAGTTTCGTTGTTGATGTGTTCAAGCCAATGAGCTCTTTTCCCACAAGAACTTTCATGAATTTCACTGTAGCCACTCGAGCAACTTGCTGCGGCTTCTGAGAGCAAGTTGCATACTATGGAATTTGGACCTACACAAACAAGCCTGCAGCAGCATAACATCTCGACTATGCTTGGGACAGCGCCTGGATGTTTAATCCCTCTCCTCTCAGAAGAAACGACGTTCCCCGCTGGATTACAAAGCCTCCCTAAGAAGAGGCTTTACCCTCCTCCACCCCACATTAGAAAACCATAAACATAAAAGCACAATTGACTTCCAGGAAATGGTCCAAACTCATGATCCGTCTTATCCTTCTATACATTGGTTTACATCAGCCTTTTGAGAATATTAAACATCTAGAAACCAAAAAAAGGAGATCCCTAATTGAAGAGCAATTCCTGCGTGACATTTGATAGCAAAAAGGAGATCTGCAAATTGGTTCTTGTTTTTCAATTATCCCCTGCACTCACCCTCAATTCGTTATCAAGGGCCTCTAAGCCCCTGCAAAACTAGTGTTGGCAGTTTTCAGATTAACTTCCACGATTTCGGGTTCTCTGGGGAGTCTTGGTTAGTATGGGAAGCAATTACGCCATAGCGCCATCACCTGGGCGATTGGAGATGGTCGTCATGTGAGCTGTAGTCTAAACTCCTCAAAGGGAGTAATATAGGGGATTATATAGGGGACTCTTCTAGGGGTTATTAAATTAAGGGTGTGCTAGGACTTGAGTCTCTAGCGTCTCTAGCTCATGTACGGAGCATGGACACTTTGAGATGGTCCTTGCTTTAGGTTTCATACCCATCGTTTGCCGCGCTTTGCGGCTAGAAAGTGTAGATTTCATTGGCCATCGCAAGGGATTTGCATGCCAGGTGACGGAAGACAATCACCAAGAAAAAAGGGAGAATTTTGGATGTTTATGCAACCCTCTCAGCACTTCGGCTTCGCGCTT